>NTHP01000394.1:446985-459270 GCA_003416845.1 Oplegnathus fasciatus | reverse complement strand
TTTTTTTAACTCAAAACAAATCGCTGCGGCTTCCACCAGAAATGTAAATCACCTCACTTCCTGCGCGACAGAGGACTTTCCTGCCTGACACTGCATGTTTAGAACAGCACATGTAAGCCCTTTCATGAACTGGATATGTCAGTCAACGATAAACGGTAGCAAAACTGACATCAATGTTATCACTGTAAGGAAGAGGCCAGGGGGCACAGCTGCTGCTTTGGCCTACGGGAATGTATCGGCATCCACACACCCACAGCAAACACACACTTAAAGTAGAGCAAAACACACATACACACACACACACGTAACTCACACAGAAATGCAAAGGCATAAACTCATAGGTGAAGCATGCACACACACACACGGTCGTCTTTTGAGCACCAACATGTGTTACACCTGGGATTAGCTAGATGTTTGTGAGATCAAATGTTGTCCACCATCCCCCCCATCCTTTTTCCTATTATCTCTAATGTGGAGAATAATCCTCTTGTGGAATTAATCTCTTCTGAATAGCGTTTGTTACCATGCTGAGATAGAATTAAAGCTCTTGTTCTACTTCTGGGTGTGATGTATTTGTGTGTATGTATGTGTGAGGGAGAGGCAAAGAAATATATGTGCAGTTGAAGTATTTCTACCCTTTAAAAATTCTTTCTTTTTTTTAGGAGAAAGTTGCCCATGAAATGATTAAAATGGATCACAAAATTGGTCTGTTTCTTTAGGAATGACTGCCCTGTTAAACTGTAGACATCTGTTTATGTTTGAATCAATTTGATGCATTTAATTTTATCTATGCTGATCTGTCAATTTATCGTTGCAGAGCTTTGATTCTCAGCCTGAGCCTGATTGGGCACAACAGGTCCAGTTAGCTCAGGCTTTTATCTTAATTACCTTTGGCTTTAATCAGAACTGGTTTGACTTTATTCACTTCATATGTTGTTTTTCTTTACACCAGTGTACATGAAACATTAGTGGCCTAGTTTTTTCTTCTATTATAAACTATAGCTATAGTGAGTTATTGTTGATTATAGCTTAAAGAAGCACTGTTTGAATATAACTGCATTGGTTGCATAGTGAAAGCAGCACAGCTCAGACCAGCCACAGTTCTGCTGTGCACTCAGAAGCATTGTGGATGGACATATTATGTACTCATGGACATAAGTGAAGACTGAACCTAAGAACCTAAGACGGTCAGTTACACAGTAGCAGTATTGATTAAAATGAAAGCATATCAGGACAGTCAGACAAACGGCAGATTGACGACTGAAAAACGCAGCTGAAACAGATGTGGACAGGGTGTTAGACATTCTCACATATGTCCTGATTGTTTAAATGAAGATATTTGCTGTTGATAAACAGCTCCTGCCTTTAATCGATGAGCCTTTCCTAACCACTTTTCCTTGGCCTCGATGGAAAACGTCATGAGGTCAAGGAAAGATGTGAAGGAGAATTCATAAGGATTTAGGAAAAGACAATCGCAGTGCTGAGAGAATCCAACTGCACTTACACTAGGCCATGTAATTATGTGACGCCTGATGTTACTGGGTCTGCTGTGGTGAAACTACAATGTTCTGAATATGGACTACAAAAAGCGCATCTTAGATACTTCGCCCCATGCGTTGTTGTTTCATGCAGGCTGTATAAACGTGGACAACCCTGTGAAAAATATTACTTCATTAGGCTACCAAGTCTGCGACTGACGTAAAATTAATTAATGATATTCCTAAAGGCTGGCAATACAACAATGCTCAAAATGAATAAATAACTAATGCAAACTGAGCAGAGGTTACACTTTAACACAATGTGTGAAGTTCAAAACATAAACATATTAGCAAGTTATGGCATAAGATGGAAAATGCAACGGTAACTTACATGATGATCTGCGTCCTTTTTCGGTCATGATCGTTTGTTGTCGTGAACGGCCGAATGGTTGCTGCTGCAGGGAATTGTGGGACGGAATTATCTCCTTTCCTTTTGTAAAGGATGGTCCAGGGTATCCTATGCTAAAGGAGATAAGAAATGAAGCATTGAAGCACCTTTCCTTAACATTTAGAGAATTCGAACACCACTTATCATGGCTGCCACTCAGATACTTCCGGGTCATTTCACTCAGTTAGGAACCTTCCTAAGCATAAGGACTCAACCGCAGCCATAGTCATTTAGCTCAACGGCTGCTATGCCTAGGTACAGTCAGAGCCATTGGTAGCATGGCTGCATTGTTAAGTATTGTTAAATAGTTACTCATTGTTGACATGATGGCATGTTGACAAAGACATGGAAATTCTGCTCGCACCTTATCATCTAGTACAATGAGCATGCACTAATAATTTAGTGTTAGTATCCAATATGTTCCGTCCCTAATGACACAATTAAATGCCTTCATTATATTTGGCATAGAAAGCTAAGTTGTTGTTGCTGTTTTGGCTAATTTGTTTGGCTGACAGTCAGGTGGGTTCTGGTCTCATCCACAATGATACGTTCAGCAGTTGAACCAGCTGAGCTGTCGTGGTGCGAGCCAGCAGAACCATGAGACAGTCCTTGTCTGTCTTCAGAGGCCAGACCAGGACACTGACCCACACAGCCCCACACAAATGATATTTCTCTCCCTAATGTCGTTGTTTTACTTGGAACATTTAATCACATTAAAACGTTAAGCGGCACATCTGGTACGTATGTCCTCTTCCTCAGACACTGGTTTTGTGTTAGAGCCTTTAGAGATAGCGAGAGAGCGACAACATGCCAAACATGTGTCTTTGTTGCTGTCTGTCTCTCAGACAGAGGTGAGAGAGACAGAAAGAAAGGAAAGGAGAGATAGACAGGAAGAAGGAGAGCTGTAATTTAGCTGGCTGACAGAGGAAGTGAGATCTCTTGGGGGTGTGTGAGTGTGACAGTCTAAATGAATAGAGACATCAGTGAGTGTGTGTGTTTGTGTGGACATGAGGAGGGATCTGTGCTTGGTGTGTTTTACTCACCCTGTCAAATCCAAGACAGCCCTAAGTGTTTTTATCAACCTTCCTCCTCCATTCTCCTCCCTGTCACAGCTCTGTGGGGTGAAGTGTGTGTGTCCATGTGTGTCTAGTGACTGCCAAAAGGGAAATGTGCAACAGGTAGGTGGTAGGAGCAGAGTGTGCACAACACCGTATGTCCTTTCCTTCTTTTTGTCTTTTTGTCTTGTTGATGGTTCCTTCCCAATCTCGCTTCTGTTCTTTGAGGTTGCCAGGTCTCCAGAACTGATAGCCACTGGCTTATAGCATATATGCGTAAAATGAAGATTTAATTAGCTTCATTTATTTTTTATTTTAAAGACCTTGAACCATACTGTACTCGAACGCGGTCTTGATTAATTTCTTGTAAGAAGTCAAACACATTTCAGAAATTAATATTGATTGCATTGGACCTTGTTGGCTATTTCTAGAAAGAGAAACCATTCTAGAAACCATTTTGTTGCTGGGATCAATCCACACCTGGTCTCGGCAGGGTGTCATTTTCCTGAAGTAAAAGTAGCAATGCCACTCTGTAAAAATACTCCTACAGTCCTACACTTGGGATTTTACTTTTACTGTATTATCATGTAGGAATGTAATGATGTTGAAATGTACTATAGTGCACAAGAAGTGTGAAGTAGTATGAAACTGAAATAACAGAACTTGAGTAAATGTACTTTCCACTACAGTAAGCGAACACATCGTTGTTCATAACACAATGACACATGTTTTTGACTGTTGTGAGTCCAGTAGTATGTTCAGTCTGTTGCTTGATCAACTTGTTACATTCGGTTCAGTACAAAATCTATACAAGCACTGTACATAAGGTTAATAGCTCAGCAGCCAGCTATTTGTGACAGAGTGATTGCTTCATGGTCGTTTTCTGTGGCTTTTGTGGTCTTTTAATTGTTTTTTTACGGAGGAAGTAACTTACTGTGAATCACAGCTGAGCCGACAACGGTGCTCTCAGTCACCAGTAAGTGGAGCTCCACAGCTAAAAGCTACGGATTCAGCCAGTGACAATGGTGATTCAGTATAGACAGTTCAGTTTGAACATTTTGTGTTAAAGATATGTTCGTATGTGTCGTGAACGCCTCTGGCACTAACTGTTGCAGTGTTTTTGGCCTGGCTTCTGGGGGCCATTGATATCTACAGGAAAGTGAGTGTAAAAAAATCAGTTCTCCTGAACTAAAGTATTGAAAAGCAGGAAACTCTGACTGGATGGTTGTGTAAAAGGAGTGGCTGTGGCAACTCTGTTCTCCCTTCCTGTACTCCTCTTTACCTAAAGCAGAAATTGCAGAAGTTATACAAAATAACATATAACTCCCAGTGATTGGGTCATAAGGGCAAATCTGCAATGCATCTCGGCCTCCACAGATCCATAGTTCATGCTCTATAGTCCGGAGAGATCTCACTGAACCCTGCAGTAAGTGTGTGTGTGTCAGCCCACAGCTGTCAAAAGCAAACTCAAATGCAAACGGTAAAGTCTAGCGAGTACAAACAAGTGCTTTCCACAATTGACCTCCTCCACCGTGACTGTCTAGTTTATATCAAAGATAGCACACTATTAGTCTTATAGACTGTGCAGAAACATCAGAATTCAGCGCCGAAATTTAAATGTGTTTCCCTTTCAAACGCCGTGTCCGAACTCCTTGAATTTGTGTAAAAAGAAAAGACTTTCTGATTTTATTTTAGCAGTTGTGTCGTGCTTTGGGATCTGTGAGTATGTTTAAAGATAGCGTCACGAAACCGCTGATGTGAATGTGACTTTGTCTTTATTTCTGGGATTTTCTGTGTCATTTCTCAGAAGCAAAGCTGTAGCAAAATCACGTTTTCATGTCTTGCCTTCAATTCCTTCCTCTTCTCTTGGAGGCTTTTCTTTGTGACATGTCCCTTTTTGGTTCCCTTTTCTTCAGAAAGAGGCTTCTCATTCTTAACATCTTTTATTTTAGGACAGGGGAGTAGAGAGTGGTAACAGCGGGCGGGTAGTGTGATTTTTATGGTGTTTCTAACTACTGCTTTTACATTCTTCTCACAATCACCTTTTATCAGTAAGTCAAACCATTCAATCCACTCAATGACCCATGTGCATTCAATTACATTTTCGTACATCTGAGGGCTTTTAGAACGTTTTGCTACGTAACTGTTTGGGATGTCTGGTGTTAATTGTGGAAAAGACAACTCGATGCCGAACCTCAAGCAGACAAAAAAGTAAAGATTATTAGTCATGGATGTAGTGTACTGTACCAACCATCTTTTAGGTGAAATGATTCCAAAACTTGTGTCACATAACTCTTGAGTTTCCCTTAATAAATCACCCTTAATTTATCCCCTGATTTTATTGCCAGTTTGAGTAAATATGTGACATTTACACAGGAGTTATTTTTGTACAATAGCTTTCATACATTTCTGACTTAAGATAAACTCTGCCGTGTAATCTAGAGATTTCCCGCTCCTCATATCTCGGATAAAAGGGCATTCAGCATCTAACCAGTAACTGTCTCAACCATGTGATCTGTTTTTTTTTTTTTCCTCTCCTGGGGCCAAGGACTCAGTTAGATGAATAAGCTGTCCAGTGTGCAATTGCACTGAAGTGGTTGCAAGCTTTTGTCTGTACAAAGGCTTTTGTTTGGTCTGGACATCAAGAGGTTTACAGGAGGGTTTCATCAAACAGACAGGCGGTTAAAACAATACAGATTGTATGTGCTGGTTGATGGTAGTACTCTTGTATTATGAGAAGGATAGTGCCAGTCCACAGGTCTGATTGGCTGAGTCACACCAGACACTGTCATCGAGTACCAAAAGCAGAGCTATTACAAAATCAAGTCTTATGATCACACTAGAACCATGTTACATTGAAGAAATGTAATATTTAATTATCTCTTTAATATTTAAGTACTTTCTGCATAACAATAACAAATACCCTCAAGGGTTTAAGGGCTTTTTAAGATGAATAATAATACATGTTTGTTGTCAAAAGGTTTTCTACAAGGAGGTTAATAACCCTTTGGATACCACACTAGTTTGCATTGTAACTAGTAAAGCGTGGCTCCCTTTCTCTTATGGGAATTATCTGCATGGTATAAAGTCAGAATTGTTCATCACCAGAAAAGAACGTCAATATTGGATGATTATGCAAAACCACGGACTACGTTCAGTGTTGGTGTTTTTAAAATTCTCACTGTTGTCAATATCTATGCATGGCAATTATAGTATGCTTTAGGGAAAGAGCGTTGTTAGGACAAGTAGATTATAGTTGATGTATAATTAAGGCTACACATTAAAACACCTGTTGCATAAAGATTGTGGTTGGGACACAGACTGTGGTACTCCAGCAAAACTGTTTTTCAGGTGGTCGAACTGAGTGTCTGCAACCCCCTCCCTCCACACCTGTGTGACATCTGAATGGGGCCGCTGCGTCCGACAATTTCTGTAACTTTCCGAAAACCGACAATCCTGCATTCCAGGTGTGCGGAGTAGAGTAGGCAGTGGGCAGGGTTTGAACTTCTCTATCAAGTTCTCTTTTTTTTTTCATTCCTTACACAGCTACTTCTATCACTTTTCGTGTTTACACTTCGGGAAAGTGTGCACCATTCTCCCTATATTTAAAGAATAATTGCATCTGTGACAGCAGGCTCGCATAGCCCAGCCTTTACTTTTCCTCCTCCTCCACTACCTCCTGCATCGGGATGTAACTTTGGCACTGTAAATCCTTGTGACGTAGATCACAAGGAATGAAACCCTCCAATATTCACATAATTTGCAGGGATACAGGGCTGGAATTGTCTGCGTGCAGATCACAGTTAAAGGCGGAAATCAGCAAGAGATTTCAGGAGGATTCACCTCCTCAGTAGACTTTAGTTCTAACAGGATGTACAATCATTTACTACTGTTATACTGTTGTTATAACAGTGAATGGCTATTCAGTAAAAGCAACATACTGCAGCCGTTTTGTACAAACTTCAGCTTGAGTTGACCATACAATGAATATCACCGAATGTCACTGAATGTGTGACTATCTTATTCACTTCCCTAAATGCCCTCAAATAACCGCTGCATGAATGTACTAAAAGCAAAATGGCCTTGCTGTCAAAATGCTTGTAGTGCATATAAAGTTGTGATGTATCAGGTTATTGTTCCCTTTTATGCCCTGCAGCTTCTGACACACTCGCACCATACACACATGCAAACTTAGGAGGGTGTGTACGCTTTCAGTAAGAGGTTGTTCACACTGTCTTTTATATTTGGTTATGTTTAGGGTCCGTTTGATAGTTGTGATGATGCTTGGAAAAACACCAAGGCTGGGCTGAGCAAGAATCACGCGAGTATGCATCCTCAAAGCTAAAAAAAATGCATCACCCCAAACAAACATGTGAGTGGCTTTTTCTTCTGTACTTGACCCCCTCAGAAAAAAAAAAAAACAACCCTTGAAATGATGCAACCGTTTGCTGCAGGACAATAGTTCATTCATCCAGTGTCCTCCCATTAGCCAGATGACGCAGACAGTTGGGATGAATCAGCCCTTCGGCAGACAGATCTGATCTCAGACTAGTTATCAACCCTCCTACATGTGGTGCACATGAATCTCTCTCATGAAGGCTGATCCCAGATCTGAGCCAGGAGGGGTTGGAGTGCTCCTAAACAGGAAGTGGATGAGATCAAACGCACCAATCAGATTGCGGTGTGGGGAGACTAAACATCATCACCCCACAGGAAGGAAGTAGCTATGTCTGAATTACACAGACTACCATGAGTGTGTATGTGTGTGTGTGTGTGTGTGTGTGTGATTTACACAGACCAGCGTTTACATCCCACAGCCAAATATTTACCTCTGTGCAACTGCCACCCTCTAACACAAAGCTATGATTAGGCAGAGGTGAGTGTGTATTATGTGTGTTTGTCTGATGGCCTACAAACTGTGTGTATGTTTGAATGTGTGAGTGTACTGTATATGCATGTATATTTCTCTGTCTCTCTGTCTGCGTGTGTGTGTGTAAAGGGGTAGGACTGGAGGTCCTACAGGGACCACCTTGGTGAACAATGGCTCTTTTATTCCACTGGAGCGTTTGACTGGACTCTGTGTCTCAGAGCAGCCACACACACAGAGCCAGACAGGAAACACACATATCCATACACACACACACACACACACACACACACAAGGCTTCAGACAAACGTGTGCACATTAATTCGGTAACTCTTTGGGGGTATCTAGTGGAGGTCAGTTTTCGCTTAGACTAGACGCATGTGTGTTTTTCTGTGTATACGTGTAGTTAGTCAGGTAATTTGGCCCACTCGGCTGCAGCTTCAGACACTGTGGAATGTGGTAGTGGTGGTTGGTTGCACTTTTGGTTTGAGGGAGCAGGACAAAGGAGACAAAACCAGGGGGAACCTCTTTAGTAGCCAAACCCTTTTTCAACTCCAGATAAGCCATATCTGGTTCACGTCATATTATCTTTAAAAAATTGGATCAATAGTCCATACCAGGAAAAAAGGTGACAGTAATGACAATCACTTTTTTCCACTCAAAAGTAAGATGTAGTAGGTAACTGTAGCACAGCTAATCCCTCCACAGGTAAAATCACTGAAAAACTGAAATTGAAGATTGTTTTTAAACATTAGCAGGTACTGGATTTGGTACAAGAAGTTAAGAGCAACAGACAACCGAGGTCTCAAAACTCAAATTATCTCCTCTCTCGGCTGCCATGAAATGTTCTCGGGGTAACGCCAGTGTTGGCAGCATTTCCTCCAGCAGATGGGAAAATGGGAAAGTATGTAAGTGTCTAACACAGCGAGCTCTGAAGATCTATGGTCAAACACTACCAGTGGATCTTCACTTGAAATCCACCTTTAAAGACAATGATGTTGGCGTTTGTTCTCTGTTGTGGGCATGAACAAAAAGTCAAGATTCTCAAGTGTGATGTTGACAAATTTCAGTTTCAATTTAGTTCATGTCAGTCTGAAAAATCTACTTGCAAAGATTTACTGTATATATAAACTTCAGAGCTGTTTTCAGTATCAATCTGTTAATCATTTTTTTGATTTTTCAAATAATCTTTTAGTCTATTATATGTAAGAAAATAATGAAAAATGACCAGTTTACAGTAATCATGTTTGAGTAATCAGTGTTTTTAAAATGCATGAAATTTGCAGTGAAAAGCAGCAAACCATCACTTTTTAGAGGCTGAAACCAGCTAATGTAATGTTTGGCATTTTGCTCAATAAATGACTCAAACAATTAATAGATTATCAAAGGGGTTGTAGATGAATTGCCTTGAGACTTGAAGAAGGTAATCCATTTCACTAAACTTCCACAAGACTCCACTTTCTATTTTTTTTAAAGTCATCATTAAACCATTTTAAACATAACCACTTTGCCAAACAACACTGCTCCCATGAACTATTGTACGTATATGGTCAGAAAATGCAGTCAGGGCTGTTGTGTGTGTCCATTTGTGTCTTTATCTTTCAAATTAAAAGTTCAGAAAGGTACTTTGAATGATGGAAATTTGCTCTCTCTTCAGGGCCACTGACATGTTTCTCGCAGTGTGAAGCAGGGTGGCCTGTGAACCTGAGTGTTGATCGTATCCCTCTATCTGCATCTCTATTGCTTGAAACAGATAATTACTATAGGTTTGCCATCTGCAACTGTCCCAATCCCTCTTCTTGATTGCATTGAGCCCCAAATGACCAGATGTTTCATCACTATTATGGCATTAGAGCTGAGCTCAATAGGCAGATGTGTGTCTCTCTCGGCTGATTGTTGTCATGATAGAGAATAGTCTGATTACCTCCTCTGATTAGGCCAATGGGCCGCTAATCCTCCCACAGCCGCTACAGATCCAGTGTGTCAGCCTTGCCCTGCACCTCTGAGAATGGGAGCAGGTTATACAACTAATACACACACACACACACACACACACAACAGCAGTGAACACACAGAACGGACAAACACACAGACAGATGATTGAAATCGTAGTAAGATAGAAAATTACATATTCAGGATACATGCAGGTAAATGGGACAATCCACACACTCTCTCTCTCACACACACACACACACACACACACACACTCAGTCACAGTAGTAGACAGGGGTCTGATGTCAGGGTTTATAACGTGAGCTTGGCCACTCATCCCAAATGTCATGTTTATCTGATCCGTATTAAAGACCCTGTGACAATGGAACAGATGGGGCTGCCTTTTGTCCTGCAAGTGCACATAGGGGACACACACACACACACACACACACACACATATATATATATATCCATGTAGGCTCCCTGCTCTCTCTCTCTCTCTGCCTCTCTCTTTCTGTCTCTCAGTGGGCCGTTTGAGTTGGGTTAAGGTTATGTGATTGTGTTTAGCCAAGCAGAGTGATAGTGCTCTACAGGGGAGCCAGCCTGCTCTCACCACGCCAGACGGACAACATAACACACACACACACACACACACACACACACACACACACATACACAGACGGACACATACACAGCCTCTGCAACTCCTGCACAATATTTTTTAGATATCCCTCGCTGGTTTTGCTGTCCTAAAAGCAACTGAGGTCAAATGTATTCATCAGGTTTACACTTGTCAGTATTTTAATAATTTGCTTTGCTCACTACAGTAGCTACTGACATGCAGCTGGCTGTCTGCTTCAAGAGTTCAGTTCTGACCTGTTGGTGGGCAAGGTCTTTGACCTAATTACTTGTGTGGCACACGTTTCCTGTATTTATTTAATGAATGCTATCCAATTGATTGCTCTGTACTGTTACTGTACCTTGGTTGATGCATGATAGTGCTGGTACTTAAAGAGGCCCTGTGGAGTTTTATTGTAAACAAACAAAAGTTACATTTACAGCCAGTGTTACTCACCAAAACACATTTTGTGTACCCTTTAGGTCTAACAAACGTGTCGAGTGCATTTCCTTCTTCATAAAACATTTGCATAGGCAGTTTTGGCTTCTGTATGTTGACTACAGTCTGTCTTTATGAAGTGTCTGGTGTGTGCCACGGGTGTCAAGTGACACAATGCGGCCGGTGTTGCCCTTCTATCTTTTGGCAGTCAATATAATTATTAAACTGACCAACAACTGAAGCAGTATCATCTGTACGTGGTGTAAGCTGCTCAATAAAAAATATATAATGCACCAGATCAAGGACTCAAAATGTTAGGCAAACCTATATACTGCTTGACCCACAGCTAATTTCTGCTTATGTTTGCCCTCATGAAACTGACTGGAAATATTTACGACTGGTATGTCCAAAGGCTGGATTTATTTAGACCTCTGAAACCTGTGTTTGGACCTACTTTGCTCTCAGTGGTGTGTGAAATGTAATGGATGCATTGTTCTCCAGGTGGGAGAGAGAGAGAGAGAGAGAGAGAGAGGACATTAAGCCCGCTGTGCCATCACTCCCTCAGGCCTGCGTCTGTGCTCAAATGCTGCCCTGTCTTGTGTGTGTGTATGTCTTTCCATATGTGCACATGTGTATTTACATGCAAATGTGCTGAAGTTAATATTTAATTCTACTCAAGAGTAATATACCGTATGTGTGTATTGTGTATGTGTTCATTTTGTAACTGTTTGCCTGTGTGTGCCTCCTAAACTGTGTGTATACATTATTTGGGTGTACTATATGTATGTGTATGTGTGCTTGTCTCAGCTTTTTGTGTGTGTTTTTCTGCTGGTGTGTGCCTAAGTGGCCATTGTGCAGACACAGTGGAGGAGAGGGAGACCAGCTAGCAGCATAAAGCCACCAGTCCAGCTCAGCCGCTCCACCAGCAGCCAGCCAGCCCCACTCGGCATGCACCTGGCGTCCCCTCACACACACCACCATTATTAATTGCTAATACATATTTATGTGGCACAAATTTGCCATTTGTTTATGCATAAAATTATCAATAGCGCAGGGCGCTTAGCCAGAGAAAACGGTGACCTTTTTAAAGAGTAATAAATGGAACTGTATGTGTGTGTGTGTGTGTGTGTGTGCGCTTGTGTGTGTGTTTATCTAATGGCTGATGTTTAAGAGGGAGGTGTTGGGTTGGAACAAGGGGAGGAGGGTGGCGTTTTTGTGGCTGGACGTGGCAGAAAGGCAGCTGAGGCCTGCCAAGCAGAGATCCACTGATCTGGATGTTTACCCACAGTTTGTATTTCACACAGGCAATGTTCTGTCTTTGTCCTCAGCTTCATTAGCTGTGTCCGTGCTCACAGTGTCTGTACTGGATGTGCCTTTGAGTGTGTGAGGATGAATTTGTGCATATACGTAAGTGTATCAGTGAGAATGTTTTTTTTTTTTTCTATCTA
>NTHP01000394.1:429752-444629 GCA_003416845.1 Oplegnathus fasciatus | reverse complement strand
AAAAAAAAAAAAAAAGGATTTAAAGTAAGAATGTGCGATATTTTCACAATATACGGTGCACATGGATGTACAAACTAGATAACAGCAAGCAGTTTTAATAAAGACATTCACACAGTAGGTGTGTATCAATGACAAAACATCTCACAGGTCTGCACATCTCAAAAGTGGTGATATTTAGCTGAAATGGGAGTCACAAAACAGTGTAGGAAACTCCATGGGAACTGAGTCTAACAACCCAGATACAGAAGTAAATAATAAAGGAACTAAATCCCTTCATTGGACTTGACATCGGACATGTCCACCAAGTGGTGTTGCTCTGTCTCCCGGGGGATAGAGAGCAACATGACCGATGTTTTTCTTTTCACCAACTTTCTACACTCTGAAGCTGAAAAACTCTTCTCCTTCCACTTTCTCCATACTGCTCTACATGCTCAGTAGAGTAATGCTGCTTGAGATTGTATTCCTGGAGAACAGCAGCTTTCTCCTTGCAGATGAGACAGGAAGCAGTCACATTACACTGCACAAAAAGGTATTTAATTATCCATCTCTGCTGAAGCTGTCTGTCTTCCTGTAGGTTTAGAGTGGACCATTGTGGTGCCAGGTGCACCGGGATGAATCAGAGTGCTGTTGTTTGTAGTAAACCAAGTGCCAATTTTATGTTCTGATTTTAAAAAATCTACTCTAAAATAAAAGACTGGGGAAAAATAGGAAAAAAAAAAGTTTGTGGGGCGGATGTAAATTTTGAACATGTGGGTGGCCCACATGCGGGCTGGATATGGCCCCAAGGCCAGTAGTTTGAGATCCCCGCTCTAAGGTATGGCAAAGTGTCACTATAGTATATAAAATCTGGAAACTTTTAAGTATCAGTTACAGGCCACCAACAAGTGGTGACTGACAAGATACATTTTGTCCAACTCTGGTAAATTATGTGTGTGTGTTATTATTATATTTCACTTTTGTTAGTACTTTGCTTCCAAGTAGAGTATTGGGAATGTTAGTTTGACCTTTGCCACAACTCTTAACTTATTATAAATCATGTATCCTCTGCTGCTACGTTGCTCAGATGCTCAGTGTATTTTGCTGTATTCCCTGTTTTCCAGCACTGGGGGTTGAACTAGTGTATGAACTGGGACACTTGGGTGAGAGGGCCAAAAAGTTAAATGGTCAGAGAACAGCATATGGAGGGTAGGGAGAGTGGGATTGTTTGTTTGGGAAATGAAAGCCGTGGGAGACGGGGACAGCAAAGGACAGCTGAGACAAAAGAGACATATGGAGCTTTCACTCTTGAAACACAGAGCCTGTTTTATTTTTGTAGCACTCAAATACCTCTCAGGTCAAATAGTTCCTCTGTGACTTTTTCCAAGTGTTTCAGTATAAATGACAACAATTACATAAATGTATGGCTTTGAGCTAGTGATGGCTGACAAAGAGAGCTGATAGAAAGGAGGAACAAAAGTAGAGAGACAGACAGGTAAGTTGACAGACTGTCAGACAGACAGACAGTGAGGTGTGAGTTAGGTCAGTTTAGTTGGGACATATGGCTCCCGCCAGCCCAGAGACTCAGTACTGAGGGGCCACGAGGACAGAATAGAATAGGAAAGACCCACATGCCATCTGCACAAGGGACAAAGAGTGGGAGATAGCATGAGTAGCTTGTGTGGGTGTCTGTGGGTGTATTAGAGAGGGCAAGTACAGCCCTGTAACAATGCCAGGCCCGTCACACCCTTAGAAAACATGCACATATAAAGAAACAGAGCATATGCAAATTCTTGCAGGACACACGTCACACGCAAACTTTCAGATGCAAACAAATGCGTGTAAACACATTGACATGAGCACACACACACACACAGACACTTTGACTGAAACAGACTCTATGTCACTGCTGTCTCTTCATCTGCCAGAGCGGCCATCCAGAAAGCCCTGTCCTCAAATCAGAGTGTGTGTCCGTGCATGTGTGCTCTTTCTCTCCTTGCTGTCAGATACCACTGGGGTGGCATGCTTCACAGGGCATTATATTGTCTGACATATGGGTTTTGCTCCTCTGCTCTGTCCAGGAAACAAGGCCAAGCGGGCAGCCTCCGAATGGAACCCTTGGGTTTGATGCAGTTTCCATCAAGTCCAGTTGTCTTTAATGTTAGCAGAGTGAAACTGGGGTACTGATGGGGCTCCGCTAACGGGGTCACCGGCCCCAGCGCTGGGTCACTTTGTTGTGTGTTGGTTTGCTGTTCAACTTCTGGGTCAGCGGCAGAGGTTGGGAGAGCAGGTTGTTACCATGAGTCAATGTGACAGACACACTTTCTGTGAATAGCTCACCTACATGCTGTTGCCCCTAAACAGTCTCTCAGTTAGTTTCCATTCATGAATCTACAGAGACTTACAACTCCCTTGAGATAGAGTTTCCATTATACTGTACATTCTTTCACCTTCATTTTTCCGTCGAAGCTGGACTGTTTTGAAAACTCTTTAGCGGTGCGTTCAAGGAAACTCCAACATCAAGGACTTCGCAAACATACTTCTAAGCAGACATAACTCTGTTGGCTGACGCTTTCTTTGTATGCATGTATAATAATAAGGTTGCTGGTTGAATTAAGGAAACATGGTCAGTATGGTGGATGCAACATAGTGCACTCTCTGAATGAATAGGAGATGTGGTGGACAGCATTTTCTGTCCCCTGACACATCTTTTTGTAACTCCATATAGGGTTTTTCCATGGGCCTGGGTCGGTCCGTTTTAACCGTGCCAAGCCAAGCTGTGATGACATGCGTTTCCACTACAGCCTCACAGCAGGGGATAGCTGTGCCGAGCCACGCTGCTGTGGTCCTGCTTGGTAGCAGGGCCGATCGAGGCCAACCTGTGACGGTCTCCTCCCTGTCTATACAGCTATGTAGCTGTGCCAGTGACTAAACAGAAAGTTTTGTTTTGTCTCGTGTGCAGCTCTGAGTACTTTTGTAACTTCTACCTTTGCCTTTGGAAAACGTACAGTATACAGAAATGTATACACATTTCTAATAGATACATAGATGTGTGAGAATACATGGAGAATACAAGTGTGAAAATTATAGTACCTTTGTATGCGTATACCTATGTATGTATACGTGTGTGTATGTGCCTTCTCTTTAGAGAATTGGATAATTTCCCCAATTTTCCATAATATTCCAGACATCTCGTGACCAGTGGAATCACACACATGTTGCATACTGTACAGTAATGCACTTTGGACATGATACATACACGACCTCTTCACTTCCACCAGGACTTATTAGTTTCCAAGACGTGGGGGCATTGGCCCCCACCTGGGTGCTTGCTTTTTCTAACATATGTGTGTGTGTGACACGGAGTGGGTGGGTTGATGTGTTTACAGGCATGTGGGTGCTGAGGAGCTGATGGCATAAACAGATAAAGCTGTGATGGAGGATGTACGCTCTTTTGTTTGAGTTTAAGAGACAAACGGCTGTCTGAAATACACACACAAGCACGAATGCACACATACACACACCACCCCCACTCTGCAGTGTGTATACACCACACGTCAGGTCTTAAGTGCTTGGTAACAAAGGGTGAGTTTATCCCTGGGTTTCACTGTAAATACAATGGTGAGTAATGCTAAGTAGACTGGCCTGTGGTCACTGCAGCCATGCACAACCGAGAGATAGTGAATGAGAGTATGTGGTGGTGGTGGGGTAGTATTTTCAAAGGACTTTCTAGCCTCTGGTCTGCTTTTAAAGGTGCTGTGTGTAGCAGTTTGGGTTCCTCAAAATTAAAACCACATTTCCCATAAATCTGTTCCTTTTCCCTCCTTGGCGTCGCCCCATGTTCAGTTGTTTTAGGGAAAAACAAGAGGAAGAGCAAGGATAAGGGACTTGATAGCAAACTTTATTAATTTCCAAGGAACTTCCAGTATGTTTTCAAACGCGCAGCTGAGATGATGCAGTCTGGACACAGGAACTGGAATAATTATTTTTTGAAAAATTACTGCTTCCTCTTTTGTGCAAGAAAGTAATCCAGCTGATTTCCTGTGCATTGTGACCCAGTGGAACTGTATACAGTATTAAGGTCAGCATTGCCATGCAGTGTTTTTTTTTTCTTGCATGATTTTATACAAAAATGAATAATATATTATTAAAATAACAGAAGATAATAACAAAAATTTAATTAAATGGAATCACTTTATAAAATAATGTCACAGCCTATTTGATAGTGTTATATGGCAGAAGTTTCTCTTCATAATTTTCCACCAGTGTTGTTGTCATTTGCTCAGAGTCTGGATACAAATCTGGATAATCAAGGATTTTAGGGAATGTCAGGTAATATTGTTCGAATGTTGTTAACATTTCCTCATATTGTAAATAGAAGTAATTTCATGACTATTGTCATGATACTGGTATATACTGATGCAAAATTGTTTTTGTCAATACTGATATAATTCAGTTTCAATAGGCTGGTATTCTATGGAGTTTTCTTGCAAACAAACAAAAGTTATGTTCACAGTGTTTCTCACCAAAACATAATTTGTGGATGTTTGAGGGCTGACATGCGCATCCGTGTGTGTGTGTGTGTGTGTGTGTGTGTGTGTGTGTGTACGATTCAAACAAAACAGGTACCCACTCTTTCACTTAATTGAAATTCAAACTGTGGGAATGTGGGGAAAGATGAAATAGTCAAACTGTAACGAGTGTTCAAATTAAAATTTACAGTCTATAAGCTCAACAGACAGTTTACTGTTCAATAGGTCAAGCTGATCCTCTGCTGGACCACAAGACAAACTACTTCAAACGAAGCTAATAAATAAAAGTGGAGGAGGACATTAGCGCCTCCTGAGGTCCTGAGCGCCTCCGTCCTGATGATGTCACGCAAGCAATGATTGGTCGGGGACAAACGTGTAGTCTGTCACTTCTCTCGGCCGAGTCACGACAAGAATTTATGACTCTAGAAGCGCCTAATCTGGCATAACTCCACAACGACAACAAATCTAGGGATTCACCTGCTTGCTTGCCACCCAACTGAAGCAGAGCAGGCACCAGAAACGAGTGGAGCAACGTGGAGGAATAGGCTGAATGGATTTCCTGATTGTGCTTCTAGTGGTCAAAAAACACTTCAGCAGCGTGGAAGCGTGTTGACACAGGACAAGGACAATCTCTTTGGCTGAAACATCTGAAAGCTCTGACAACATGGCTGGAATAAAGCTATTGTTATTGTTGCAAGCTGTCTCCATACGGTCGACCCCCCCAAACACACACACACACACACATGCACACTTATACACACACACACACACACAGCTCAGCAGTGGGAGCACATCATCTGTCACCCAGGGCCCAGGCGGAGGGGCGACAGATTGTCCTCGCGGTGTTCCTTCAGGTCCCATTGCTCCAAACACACACACACTCGCAGACACACACACTCATACAAACAATCTGCCCACTGACATACTGTCATAGTATTCCCTCAGAGTACAGGCAAGGCGGTTTCACTGCCTTTATCTCAGAGGAGTATTAGAACAACACAGAGGTGTTTCACTGTAGTGTTGTGGAGTGTGTGTTTTTCATTTCACACACACACACACACACACACACATATATTGCTCATTTTACACAAATTTATCATAGTTTTTTATGGCTTTTACGCCCGTGGCTTTGTTCCTGGAAAGAAGACAAAAAGAATTACGTGTTGATGAGCAGGAACGCTTGACACGCACAGCGAGCGATGTTACAGTTAAAGATTAACCACGTGTGTACAGATCAAATAGAGGATCACTATTTGCGGCGCAGAACAAATGAATCTCACATCAATGGCTTTCTGCAGCTATATGATATGGCATAGTGGGGAGATCAAAACGCCAGTGTGACGTATTTAACTGTCACAAAACAGCCACATCAATTAAACATCAAGAGCACGCATTCTATAGCCTGACCCAATAATCAAGGGTGTTTTTAGTATCAAAGTGCTGCTCAGTAAACGCGAGGCCTTTAAAGATCATCATCCATAAACATTACCTGGCTTTGTTCTTCGCTCTCGGGGAAAGCGCACAGACGTACACGCCTTCCTTTCTCTTTTTCCTGTTGCTCTTTCTCGTGCTCTACCTGCTCGTGCCCCCCCCTTCTCCTCCACCTTATTCCTCCCCCCTTCACCTGTGTGCAAAGAGCTACAGGCCTCATAGATTGTCTGAGCTCTTCCTTAATGCGCTCTCTGTTCCTCTGTGGAATTCCCTCGATCCTTGAAGAGAAAGAGAAAGTGAGATAGAAAACAGAAGCGAAGGAGAGAGAGAGATAGGGAGCAGGTAGTTTCATTACCCCCTCCCTCCTCTCTGGGTGCCTGGGTTATGGCCAATTAGGCCTATTAGCAACAACAAAACACAAGAAAACACAACAAAACCCAGTCGGCAGGCAGGCAGGCAGGTAGTTAACGGTGGGAGGAATTGTTATCTCTCCCACCGACAGGAACAAAGAAAACGCTCTCCAGAGTGCCGGAGAAAGAATTTATACCTCCCAGTGTTCTCAATTCTACAATTAAACTCTTTACTGCAATTTCCCGTTTGTTGGAGTCTCCAGAGAGACTTTTCAATGCACTGCAGTGATTTTTACACCTGCAAAGTGATGCGTTATGTAATTAACCAAGTTTGAGACTATTGCTCAGAAGTGCAGAGAAGCCACAACTTTTGCAGCTTTTAAACAAGACTCTACTGAGTCTTGTGACGGACGTGGTGGTGGCGGCATATTGACCGAATGAATTATCAGCTTATTTCAGTGTGATTATTAGCTCTCTGGCTCCAGAGGTAATCAGCTGCCTTCTATCTTCTTCTATGGACAATACAGCAGAGTTTGGCTATTTCATAGAGAGCCGAAGTGAAAACTTGAATTCTGTCGTAGAAGAAAGAGAACCTCATTCAAAATCACATTGAATTTTCGAAGAATGCAAATTACTAAAAAGAAATCCAGCCATAAAACATAATCTGGCTCAGCAGTATGTTGTGTGGTTCACTCTTTTATCCAGCTACGATTACACATACTATATAGTACTATAGTTAATGGGGGCTTAACTTTTGAATGCTAACAAAATTATTGTTGTTTAACTTTGTTAAGCTCATGATCGGCTTAAATTCTGGTAGCATGTGCTGTGGTAAATGGTACAGATTTACACTATTTTAGAAAATGGATAGTAAACCCCAGGAACTCGTTTCACCTTTTCAGAACGACTGATTGCTGAAACCCTCAATGAGAGATTGCACAGAGTTACAGAATCCAGCAAAAAGTTTGAATCTAGTGGAACACCAGCTAACCTGAAAGTGGCGTCAGGACAGCGGCTGTCTATCCTGAGACCGAACTAAACCCAACCCGACTGGCCAGCTCACGCTTTACCCTCTGAATTCCTTTAGCCTGTTCATTCTATTCAACTGTTGTTTTTTTTATTCAAATCTGAGCTTACACAAAAACCTTGCCTGTTTTTTCTGTCATATTTTGGAGCTTTTCATTTTGGCCAAGGTCACACATACAGTGTTAATCCAGTAAAAAGGATGAATATGAAGTAAAAGAGAAATTAGAATGAGAAACATTTACTTTGGGCTAACAGAGTGGACAACAGATCTGTTAGATAGAAACGTCGCTCTGTTAAATTCAATTTGCTTGGAGCTTTCAATTAAGTGTGCAGATCTTTTGTCTGTCTTTTGCCTAAATATTTTCTTTGCCCTCACAAAACATAAATTATGAGATATGGAATAACTTTTTCAATGGCTTACAGTGTCAGCAGCGACCATTTTACGCAGTCACTCACTTTTATAGTTGGAAATCCTGCAATATCACACGGCAGTTGTATAATTTAATAAAACTATTGGTTTCTAACCCAAATCTGGCTCATTAAATGCAGTGGTTCTTTCACAGTACATCACTATTGCAGCAGGCAGTATAATCCACTACTACACATCACCGAAATTCAGTAGCAGCCAAAGAGGATTACTGGAGATGAGAATCACAGCAAAAGTGTGAGGGAAATTTTCACAAGTACCTGGCTGAATTTGGCTCTTGCAGATGTGGCAAAGTGGTGGCCTGGTGCGATACAACTTTGCGTTTTTTTCATAAAGAAAAGTCATTTTGCACCCATGTGGCAGTAAAAATAAATAATGATTAGGGCAACATGAGATCGCTGGAAGGATTAAACCAAAGATTTATATTCCGCGTCTCCTTTTGTCTTCTTGGTCTCTCCCCTTCCCTTCATTTCCTCATCCCTCTCTATCTCTGTCTCTCTCTTTGTCAGTTTCTTAAAACCCCTTTACTCCACGCTCAGACGAAACGCACAATGCTCTGTATAAAATCCATTAACTCAACATGCCGATACACACCCATCACCCAGATGGGAGCCGAGTGTGTATTGTGTGAGCCTTATGTTGAGGCGGAGGGAGATGCAATCAAATAGAGATGTACTGAACAAAACGGGCGAAGGATGGGGGGAGGGAGAGATAGAGGGAGTAAGCAGGGAGGTAAACTAAATGTGACATCTCATATTTGACTTTTCACTTCCCATTTAGCTGACACGTCCAAGATAAGTGGAGGAAAGATTACTGGTCTCATTCTGCTAGACAAAGGCCTGTGTGTGTGTGTGTGTGATTACATTTGTTGTTTCAGGGATGTAAATTTTACGTTCAGGCCCTTAGCTTATTCTCTTATATGACTGATGATCAATAAGCAGGTCGGAGTTCAGTGTGTGTGTGTGTGTGTGTGTGTGTGTGAGAGCAGACAACAGAGTTTGATTTTCACAGCCATGAGATTTGATCAGTTTTCTGTGTACCATTTTAGGAGTTATGTTTCAACTGCTAACGATTGGCCCCTTTTTACAATTTTTGAAGGGAAAATTCTGTTTCATACAATGCAGGTCTTATTTTCATGGGTTGCCAACATGCCTTTCAGTTATGATAACACTTTACTCACCAAGTTGACAGATGTGGAAACATGGCGACATCGCTATGGCTGGATATTGAACCTCAGTACACTTTGGTACCGACCAAAATTTGTCAGTAGCACTGAGAATCGAAAAAACTGTCAAGTACCAAAGATTTTCGAATGCCTGTCCAAATGTTTTGTCTCTTGCCAATTTTAGATTATATTTTATTCAGGGAAACCTCTTGTACAGCTGCTTGTGCTGAGGCAAGACTTAAGATGTGAGACTTTTAGCTTCTTTTGTTAACTGAAAAAAATGTGTTTTGTAGAAAAACATTTTTTTTCCTCCAAAGTAAGGTATCAAAAAAAGAAACCCCGGTATCGTATCGACTCTAGACATTGCTAAAAGAGGTAACTCACCCCAAGGTTAGCCAGGTATTTGAAAAAGAAATAAAAGCGAGCAAGAACATTATGACCCAAACTATCCGTTGTAAACATCCATCATAGTTTACAGGCTCACCTCCTGGTTCAACTTTGTCCCAGTACTTGCCGTATTTGTGCACTCACAGCTTTCGTATGCAATGAGGAATTATTACTGATGTTTCTTCTGCACTCATTATTGGTTTTCCCTGAAATTAAACTGGTTTAGATAATTTGGCAAAACTGTTTGCTTGTTTACAACCTGTCAGACTTTTGGCAATGTCCGTTGGTCGGTCAGTCGGGCGGTCCTCCAGTTTGGTCCAGACTGAAATATCTCAACAGCTGTTAGATGAATTGCCATGAAATTTAGTGATCCCGGACCTTTCTTCTAGTCCCACCAGCAGGTAAAATTTTCACTTATCCACTGAAACATCTCAACGTTTAGCAGATTTTCGTAACATTTTATACAGACATTCATGGTCCCCAGACTATGACTTTGTTGATCCCCTAACTTTTTGTCTAGCGTGATCATCAGGCCATAACTACAATTTCTCCAATACTTGGGTTTATGACCAAATACCTGTAAAACTTATGACATTCCCATCAGCCTCAGCTGTACTTTGTGTTTAGGGCTAATTAGCAAATGTTAGCATGCTAACACGCTAAATGTTGATAGCAAACATGATAAACATTATACTTGCTAAATATCTGTATGTTATCATTGTCATTGTGAGCATGTTATTATGCTGACATTAGCATTACGCTCGTGATAGCTGTGCCAGCCTCACAGACTAGGAAAATAAGACCCAATAAAAAGGAACTTTGATATACACGTTGTTCATGTGCAGGCCAATTCTTTGCCCACTCAAATACCAGTCTATCTATATATACCCCATTCTTTATGATACTTGATATGATTGCCAAAGTGTGTATTCAGTAAATAGTCAGAACCATCTAAAGCCGGGTTTCCCCCAAGCAGTCCAGCTCAGTTCAGTTTGTTACACATCAAATTGGTTATTTTCGCGTTTCCATTGGCAAAAGTTGTGGATGGTACCAATAGAACTGCTCCATACAGTCCCGTTTTTTTTTGTTATCCCTCTGTTAATGTACCAAGCACACTGACCTGGGACTTAAAGGTGGAGCTAGAAACACTGCAGTCCGTTGCTTTGACAACAGAATCGTCACTTCTTGCACGACAAAGGACTCAATGCACAAACCTGCCATTTTCTCGATATTCTCATATTCTCAAACAAAGCCTGCCTCCCTGTTGTGATAAACAGCCACATACTGAGAAGAAAGAACATGAAACATTGGATATCCTCCATTGTGTTCTTGTGTTCCTTTGTTTACTGTATCGCATTAGATATGATGTCAGGCTACTTGCGTGGTTGACGCGGCTATTACCATCGGTTAACAACCCCACCTACATTTAAGAGTGCTGTCTGCGGTGAAAACGCAAAGTAGATCTAGGGTTTAGGTACATGTAGGTTTCAAGGGTACTATACAGAAAATGTTTGGTGGAAATGCATTTTAACTGCCAATTGTACTGCAACAGCCACTCTTTTGTCAGCTGTAACTTCGAGCATTTTACGCTATGGCAATATCTCTACACACTGTCAGTCTAT
The DNA here is from genome assembly GCA_003416845.1 of Oplegnathus fasciatus. Classification (NCBI taxonomy): domain Eukaryota; kingdom Metazoa; phylum Chordata; class Actinopteri; order Centrarchiformes; family Oplegnathidae; genus Oplegnathus; species Oplegnathus fasciatus. The sequence goes on along the minus strand of NTHP01000394.1, from coordinate 433,713 downwards.
TAATTGTTGACAGTATCCGTCACCCTCCATATGATAGAATACACATGGTGGATCATACAACAGTGTTTACCTATAGAATAGCTTTGTCACTCATGTGAAAAGACCCATATTGAGGAGTGTGTGAGTATATGTGTGTTTGTGTATGTATGGCTGCTACAACGCGGGTGCCCACTCAAGCGAACAAGAGAGGCTGCAGTTATCCTCACTTCCAATTACACACTGGGAACACCTCTGCTGTGTGTGTATGTGTGTGTACACCATCACACATTTTTATAACCTTTGTGTGTGACTGTTTGACTGTGTTTGCGTGTGTACATACTGTGTGTGTGTGTGTGCGAGTGTGTATCCCCCGCAAGGCCCTGGGGTTACAGGCAGCTTGGTGACAGTGCAGATGGGATAACATATGACATGTGAGTGACTGAGTGAGTGTGTGTATGCATGTGTGTGTATGTGTATGTTTGTGTGTGTGCGTCTCAGTCCATCTGGGCTCCCCTCTGATCGGCCGGGGCTCCCTCTGCTCTCCGTGGCCCACTGGGGAGCCGGCGGGACGACAGAAAGAGAGAGAGGGAGCGAGAGCAGCGAGGCCTGCCTACCTTCAGCCTCTCTCACCTCCACCAACTCTTTTACTACAATAGCGTATATAAATGTTATGAATATTAAAATGACATGTTTTCTCTGTCTTAAAGGGCTATTGCAAGACCCTCAATATAAAGTAGAATTGATTTCCTGTTCAAGATCTTTGCGGTTCTATATAGTTTAGTTTGATATTTGATTTTTTTAATGTGAACTCTCCTAAAGCCTCACTTTGTCCTCAATTCATATAAAACTAAATATAAAAGCTGAACGGTATAGTTCACTAAAAGTAACAAAGGAGCTGCGTAGCCATGACTAAAATGATCATAGAGGACAAAATGATTTCACTTTAGCCTTCATCATCTTATATGAACATATAAAGTAGTACTATAAAACTATTAGTTGATTAATTGATCGACAGAAACGCAAATCAGATCAACAGAAATTATGATAATTGCTTAGTTATATTTTCCATTTATCAAGCAAAACATCCAAATAGTCCCTGATTCCAGCTTCTTAACTATGAGGATCTGCTGCTTTTCTGTGTTTTATATTATTATAAATTGATTGATTGATTAAAATGGGCTTTAAACTGTTATTTGGGCAAAAACAGCAATTTTAGGATGTCACCTTATGCTCACTACAGTATTTTCTGTCACTTTATAAGTTAAATGGGTAATTTATTAACAGCCCTAGTATAAACTATACCAGACTTCATTAAATATGTATTCATTTTAGGTATTTGCTTACTAAACTTTATTTCACAGTGAGGAAACATTTTATGGTGAAACAAACTTGTCTCCTAAAAATTCACTTTATATGATACTGATGCACAACAGCAAATACGTTTTGAAAGATAAATTAATGCTTCCCCAGTTACAATTTTTATTAATACTATGAGGAAACTTTTTAATGTAGATTTCTTCAAAATCACAAAAGTAATAAATAGTGAATTAATAGTAAATGTATCTGCAAAATGTGAAGTGTCAAGGTACTGCATTTAGTTTTTCCTACAATATCCACTCTTGGCAACAGTTTTTATGGTTATGTTTAGGCAACTCAAAGCACTTGGTTAAGTTTATGAGAAGATGTTGGTTTTGGTTAAATATTTTTAAGAAGTCAACAGTTACTTAAAGCGTGAGATAGGCCGTGTTTAGTTTTTTGATATTTACTACAATCTTTCTGAAAGAGGAACTCCACCGATTTCACACATCACAGTACAGGTCTTGGGGACATCTACTGCACATGTGAAATGAGTTGTCTTCATTAACTTAAGTGATGTCACTTGAGGCAATTCTTCATGGCCACTGTTGACAGTCGAGTTGCGTTGTGGGTAATGTAGGCGCCAGGTTTATGACAAGGAAGAAAAATGCTAGGAATAAAAAAGATGATATATCTGGCCCTGCTGCATCGATTTTGATCCTTTTTAAAGGATAAATACATTTTAAAAATAAACAAATTAAATTGGTGGAGTACTCTGTTAACCTCTACTACAGTGTTTTAGCAGCCTAAACCTAACCACTTGCAGGATGCAAGATGTGAACCCTGGAATGTGGTGTTAAAGCTCTGCACTTTATAGGTCCACCATCTACCCCGGCCACCTCCCTACAACGCCTTCGTGTTACAAGAACACAACACTTTCTGGACTGGAATAATTGTTGCCACTGAGCATAAGTGAGGCAGCAATTCAGTTTCCTCCAAAGCACATTTGGCAAAGCCATTTAGTTGTAAATATTTAAAGGAGATATGGTTGAGAATATACTACTATAGTAAATTATGTGATGAGTGCAGTGAGTAAATGTGTAGACCTGTTGGTAGAATCTTCACCAAAATTGCACACAATGCACTCAATAAATGGACGCTGACAATGCCACCTTTTGCAAGCATGTGGAGCAGTTGTGGCACACAATGCCTGAGGGTACTGCCAGCATACAGTACCTGCAGTGTACGTAAGTGCTCTGTATATCCATTCTTCAATGAATAATTAGGCTGTTTTTTTAGTGTACAGCACAAGTTCACATGTGATTACATGCTGTGTATACTGTATCTTTTTTGAAGTTTAATTGGGTCATTTTTTGTGTTGAATCCAAGTTTTTTCTTTAGCTGGCATAGGCTTCATGTTGCAGAGCCAATGGCATCGGGTTTTTACCACCACAAAGGCGAGACACTGAATGCGCAGGACACTGTGTGCATCTGACATTGTGCATTGTGTCCCCATGAGACTTGTCACTCTCTCTTGTTCATGGGATCCAGGTCCATGGCTATTTTGCTCGGCTGGCCAGGGCCACGTGGTGTTGAGGGGAAAGGCTGCGGGATTTGGACTGATGGAGGCATTGGAGGGATGGTGTGTGTAGTTGGGATGAGAGGGAGACAGCAGGGAGCTGGGCAGTCGGTTTGTTCCTGTTCCATCCGTGGGCTGGAGGCCAGAGCCTGGACACAGAGGATGAGAGATGATGGAGAGAAAGGGAGCAGGAGTCAGAAGAGAGGGCGGATGCAAGTAGAAAGAGATTGAGAAAGAGGTGGGGGTGTTGGGAGAAATTAGACATGAGGTCTTTATGACCAAGGCAAGAAGGGTTAGGAAAAAAAGGAGAAGATGAAGAGAAATGGAAAGAGGGGAAGAAGAAAATGTCACTAGAACAATGCTAGCAGCGGGGGGTGTTCTTGTCCGGTCGGACCAACACTGAGATGCTAAAGAGGACTTAATGATGGCTGACAAGTGCAATTAATAATTAAAGCAGGAGCCGACGGTCATGCAGCTAGCATGTGACAATAACTGAGGTTACACTCCTGTGATAAGCCTACTCTCTTGCCCTTCCCCCTCCTTTCCTCTTTAGTCAGAATTTTGTCATCTTTTCTTTCCTCTTATCACTCTCTTTCGCCATTGTCGCTCCCTCCCCCTCTCTGTCTGTCTGTGTAATTTTGGCACTTATGTTCGTACCACACCCCTGCCCCCAACCCTGCCCTCTGTCGCTTTATCCATCACCCATCCGCTCTTTCTTTCTCCCCTCCATCTCTCGTGCTCTCTCACCCCTCCCGTCACCCTTGAGCTGCTCACGCAAAACTGCAGCCGTCACTATCAGGTGTTGACGAGTTGCCCTACTTGATATTCATGGGTGAGATTATTTGGAAGTGTGTGTGTCAGGGGGGGTTACAGGAGAGGGAGGTGATGGTGCGGGTGTGTGTGCATGTGCTGGTTAGGGATGGGGGTTGGAGGGTGTACAGGGTGTACATGAAGCATCATTACCATATCAAAGACATGCTAGGCTTTCTGTCCTAATGGTAATTACACTGCCCACAATTGGCGCTCACTGCTCGGATCACAACAACAAGAAAAAAATTTCAAAAAATGGATGGAGGGATGAGGAGGAGGGGTATTAAAAGGAAGTGG
>NTHP01000394.1:406383-416418 GCA_003416845.1 Oplegnathus fasciatus | reverse complement strand
TCACAATGGCTTACAGACACAAACACACACCGTGCCTCCTCTGTCTGACTCATTCTAACCAATTGAACTTATCTTTATCTTACTCTGGCACAAATCGTCTCCTTGGCAATTTAGTCAATGTGATACCAATCTGCTCAATTAGATATGTGCTGCAGGTGGATTTGATTTGATTTCATGTTGTGTTGCAGTCAAGTTCGGTGAAATTTTGTTTCATTCTGAAGAAATCTCCGTGCCAAAGTGTGTGTATGTGTGTCAGAGTAAGATGACTTTGTAAATTATTTCTTTTATTTCTCTCAGCAGCGAATATTAAAGGCCCAACAACCACTGTTTAGCAACCGTTAAAAGGCTGAAAATACGATATTAATTGTTTTCATAATGACATAGCTGTTCTTGGAGCAAATGGCTCAGATTCACCTTCACATGTGGCAGTGCAGAAAAAGAGGTGAGAAATAAATACTCTCAGCTTAGCACAATTAGTTTAATGAATTCATAAATTCACAAAAGGTCGAGTACTGTAGATCAGCACTTGGCTGCTGGTCTCATGCCAATGACTGGAGCAAACCAATGCCAATATCACACTACAGGCCACTAAAATTGAACCTATAGGCAGAAATAAATTAAACCTTGCAGCTTTTGATATTGCACTTGAGCCAGCAAGTACTGCATGTTGTGCAAGTTACCTAAAGGGCTGCATTATTAGATACTGCAGCCAGATTAGACACCTCAGACAGTGAAAATGATGCTTTGCCAGTGTCATTAGGAGAGAGTCCCCAGTAGTTGCTGTGCCATTCTCCTGATCTAGTTTGGAACACCCACATCATATTCAAACATGAACATTTTAGCCAAGCGAGGGGCAACGGGTGGCAATGTCGGTCTGTTGGTCCACAACTTTGGTCTAGACTGAAATATCTCAGGAACTATTACATGGATTGTCGTGAAATGTTGTACAGACATTCGTGTCCCCTTACAGATGAATTGTAGTAACTCTGATGATCCCTTAACTTCTTACCATCACCATCAGGTCAAACTTTTAATTTGTCCAATACACTAATTTCTGACCAAATACCTGCAAAACTAATCCCAACAATCCCATCAGCCTCAGCTGTAGTTTGTGTTTAGTGTTAATTAGCAAATGTTAGCATGCTAACACACCAAACTAAAATGGTGATCATGGTAAACATTATAGCAGCATGTGAATTGGTAGCCTCCTTATTTGGTTTTCTGAACTACACGTGTATTTGATCGGTTTTTGAAGTGAACTACTTTTGAAGTTTCTGTTTACTGTATGTTTATTACAATTTTTAAGAAATCCGAGTGCATGTGTGCTGTTATTGTTTTTTTTTTCTGAGTGATGTTGTCAGTAATATCCAGTAATATGAAGATTTAAAATGGTTGTTTTTCTGGCTAGTGAGAACTGTCATTTTCTGTCCTGATGTGACTATATGACTATAGGCACTAATACATGTGTTACACTTAAGCCAGCAGGCTTTTGACTCGATTGTGCAATTACCCAAACACAGAGGGTCCGAAAATGTGTGCATCGTGGCAGGGAGGGGGTGTAGATTTTTCAGAAGTTGTAATTGTGATGCAATTAAACAGCCATCAGTAGCCATTTGTATCAGTATTCTTCAGCTAACAACTCTTTAATATCTCATTCAATAAAAGCCAGCACTCTCAGCCAGCCGGAGAGCTACATTTGATCTAAGAGAGGGCACTGCAGCTGACCCTGTCGCCTCTTCTCTCCTCTCTCATACTGTGTGTGTGTGCATGCGTGTGTGTGCGTGCGTGTGTGTGCGTGTGTGTCATACTTGTGGAGAGGTATTAGCCTAATGGCAGTTGCATTCAAACACTTTTATTAGCTTTTCACGTGCCTCTGCTGGGCTCCAGCCACTGTTTCAGAGCCACTCGCTTTAGCACGACACACACACACGCCGTCTCTCTCTTGCTCTACCTCTGTCAAGCACACACACACACACACACACACACTCGCACACAGTCACAGGTCTCTAAGTGAGACAGGGCCCTGGGTAATTTGCTGTAGTGGAGCGGAGTGGCACTAAAAGCCTGCTGGGTAATTGAGAGGCTAGGGGACGGAGTGAAGCCGACTGCCCTCTGTGTTCGTGTGTGTGCGCGTGGAAGTGTCTGTGTGTGTGTGTAAGCGAAGGCCCCTGCTCTCTCTCATTATGCTGTGGCTCCTGCCTGCCTGTCATTGTCTGGACGCAGCGCCCACAGAAAGCAACAGTAATGCGCAGTGACACACGGCGTGTGGGTTTGTCTGACTGTATGCGTGTGTGTGTGTGTGTACGTGTGTGTGTGTTTGATGTGCAATGAGACATCATGTCTTCTGAAAAATAACAGTATCCTCACCCTGCCCTCCCGTCTCCTACACATGTGCACAGATGCAAACACACGCATAAATACACACACTTATCATTCCACTAGCTGTATCTAGTCTGAAGTCAAACACAGACCCTGACCATTCTCCCTCCCTTCCCCCATCTCCCTCCCCCTCCCTCTGCTCCTCTAATCCTGTACACTTTATGCCACCCATCCTCACTAGACGTAGAATGTGTATACATGTCTGCACATGTGATCGCTAATAGCAACCTGCCTAACAGGAACTGTTCTCAATGGGTATTTTCTTGCGTTGTTTCTGTTTGGTCTGCACATCTTCAGTTAAAGTTTGAGAAAGGCTTAAAGAGTCAGTTAACCTAAATTACCCCAAGTACTTTCTAGCCAGCTCGGATTGTATTCAGCCAGGGTTTGAGAGATACATCTGTAAATCTTCTGCCTCTATTCCAATACAATGAATGTGAATGTAATTTCATTCAGTTTTCATTGGACCTACTTTCTACAAAAAAGATTCTCTATAAAAATTGTTGACAGCATGTTCTGTGGATGAGCCACAGTAACAGGACATTGTTTCTGGTATGAAATGTTGCTGTTTCATTTTGTAAATGAAAACCTCTAGATACCACTAGTTTTTTTTTGGTTTTTTTTGTAATTTGGGTGAACCAACAATTTAAGATCCAGTAGGATTAGGGTTGAGGAGTAAAAGCATTGGATTCTGATGGAATCACCAGCTTTACCACAGTTATTCATCCATATGCCTCTTCCTTCCTCTCTCCTCCTCTGCCTCTGATGTTTTGGAGGAGATCAATATAGTGTCTCCTTTAATCAATATCTGTCGCTCACAATTTCTTCAAGCAGAGCTTTTATTATGCATGCATGTAATGCTCGGCTATGGCTCTGGATGCAAGCCCCTGTGATAGTGAGCATCCAGCCTGCTGAAGTGTCCTTAAGCAAGCAAGACAAGCAGGATTATAATGTCATAAGAGAATATTTTTTCTCTACCTGGACCAACTTCACTTAAGACTTTCAGTTTTAACTTGGAGGTTCAGCATACTGTACATGTTGTCTACTTAGAGTCATTTCTACTTGGTCCAACAAAGGACATCACTCTTGCTTCCAAAGCAATAAAAGTTTAAATTTCCATTGACAAACCTAGTGGTAAAGTGGCAGATTTTTTTGCGTCATGAATTAATTAAGTCATTTGACCAGGTGAATTTTCAATTAAAGTCCAAACCGAACAGAAGCAGAATGCAGAGACCATTCTCTGGCATGTTTGTGCATTTTTGTGTTTGTGTGTGATGCTGTTGCTATTCCCAGTGTGCATTGGTACAGAAATGATGTGTTCATCGCCACTCGTAGTGACAAGCTCTTTCACACAGCAAAATTTGCACAGGCACACACACACACACACATTTATATACTGTCCTTGCAAGCATATTAATGTTCATATACAGTAAATATATTTAGGCTTTTTAGACATTTCTCGATCAGTCTACATTTGTATTTTTCCACTTCTCCTTTAGCTTTACCTGTGTGATGCCAACAGTTCACTTTAAGTCTCTTTTCTCTCTCTCCTCGATCTCTCTGTGCTGCTCCTCTGCTCTCTTCCCTCTAATTGACGCTGACACCAAATCAATAATTTCACTTTTTTTTTGTCCTTTTGTCTGTTTGCGGTTCTTTGCTCAGATGGCATTGGCGTGGCGAGGGAGAACTATGAAAATTGATGGAGTGTCTCTTGTTTCCAAGAGAAAAGGGAAGAAGAGTGAGAAAAACAGGAGGAAATAGAAATAGGCCGGAGAGGTTGAGAGGGAGGGGAGAAAGGCAACTAGGAAAGGAGCAGAGGAGAGTCATAGCCTCCATACGGAGACGAACACAAACGCACACTTTGTCAATAGGCCCTAACTCACGCACACAAGTGTGCAAAGGCCTTTATACTGCAAGGGTTTTTGTTTAGATGTGTGTGTGTGTGTTCGTTTATCAAGGCTGGCTCACTGCTCTCGACCATGCGTAGTCCTTCCTTTCATGTTTTCATGTACTGTTCTGCTGCAATGTGATCAGCTAAAGCATGTTAGGTAAGCCATGTCAGGGCAGAGGGCTGGAAAAGAGGCTTTTCCCCTCCTTAGACCAAGTCTGTCACTTTCTCTGTCTCTGTCGCTCTCACTTTCAGTCTGATTTGCTGAATTAGTAAGATTGCACAGCAAATTTGGGCAGTGTAGCTCACACCATCTGATTCATAAACGTAATTGGTTTCTCAATCGACTGGGAAGCTGAGCAATGTAATTGTGATCATTTTCACTTACTTTAAAATACAATTTAGTATTTAGGTGATGCTCTCACCTGGAGGAATTTACAGTGCATGAGCAGTGTAACACCATAATTCACCATGCAGCCCCAGTTCATGTTAGCACAGCAACATGAACTAAGAAGAGGGTTTAATGAGGTTTGTCATTATCAAAGTAGCCAGTTTTGCTAGAAAGCCAAATATTTAAAAAAAAAGAATTAAGTGATATAAAGCTAGGCCTCATGAAGACACATTTGAGTCTGAGGAATGACGGTTGAAAAATGTTTAAAATCTTTAGCATGCACTGTTCTGCCTGCAGGATGCTAGTAGTATGAGAGTTCACAGCTTTTACAGTTACGTGAATATGAACATGTTATATGTTTTGATAGCAAGAAGAGCAAAAACGTGTTTGAACTTCATGTCTGAACTTCTGTATCTTACACTGTGTTTTGCCCAGCTGGATCATACTACATCCAGAGAAACTGCAAGGTGTCCTTTTTTAAATTACACCACAGCCATGAGTGTAGCCCTCACATCACGAGTTATATAAGCTGATTAAATATATTTGGGCATGTTATTTTGTTATCTTTTGTTTGTGCTGTGGAACTTTTAACCTCTATTGCCTGTATCTCGCAAAATTATAACCCAAAACGTAAGTGAACAGCTCTGGACACATCATGGATACATTCAGTCAGCCTGTAATCTGTCCTTTAAACTATTTCTCAAATCAATGGGTTACGTATCCAATTGCAATCGCAAGCACTACTAACATGGTGCAGAAGAAGATGTAGCAGTGTGGATCATTCGACTGACTTTACTCTGCTCGAGTGGCTTTCAAAGGCAAGTTACTGTAAAACTGTAATAACAATAAATGATAGCAGCACTGTGGCGGTATCTGTTCACTTTCCCAGGCAGAGAATGGGGAAGTTTGTTGACAAGACACGCAGCAGCTACTCTCTGAAACGCGCACAAATGTGCAAGTACAGGAGGGCACACACATACAAACACATACAGTACAGGCACAGAAGCATGTTGTGACCACAGATAAAAGGAAGTTAGAGTGTCAGATAGGCTTAATGAGGACCATCAGGACCACATTTACGTGCAGGAGACACAAACATAAACAGGCAGCAGTATGACATTGAAGTAGTGCAGGGGAAAGGGAATGCTTGGGGGTCATGTGGTGGTGGACGGCTGTATAGATTTTTCTTTCAGCTCCAGTGACCTGAGTTCAATTCCCAACTCGTGAATTTTTTTTACACTGTGAGTGACTTTTTCATTGTAAACATGTCTTTTCTTTTCTTTTCTTTTCTTACCATAACTCACTCTAGCTGTAGCCAAAATGTCTTGGTTGTTTAACACTGTACACTGAAATTTACACGTAATCCATTCAATGTTATAGATACTCAAACTTCTTTATTCTTCTTTAGTTCATGTTTCCTTTCTCTTGTTTCATAAATTTTTTTGGAGATTGACACTTCTAAATCCTTGTTATGCATCAGTTTCTTTGCGAAAAGATTATTTTAGCCTGAGATTGTCATTGCAACTACGAATCTTGTATCAGCCATGAAGAATTAATTTCTCTTTCACCTCATTGAGTTTGGTTGTAGCTGAGGATATTGTTCCAGGCCTTGATTTTGTATGTGTATCTGTATCGTATTGTAAGTCCCTGACCATTCAGGTATGAACATACGTATACATTAGTTTTTTTTTTTACTGTGACCATCAACAGACAGCCAAAGCTCCGGGGTGAGGGTCAGACATTTCTTCATTATTGCTGGAGCCTCTGCATGAATTCAATGAATGCTAAATGTCCTGTCAGCCCATTCAGATTGTGTGCACAGACAATGTCTCTGTGAAGGTCGTGTTATGGAGGTCTTCTGTCAGGTCACCTAAGCAAGTGTGTTATGTATATATACCATTGTATCCAGATTATATTATATATATATATTAACGAGGCTTGTGGCCTCCAGTTAGAGATGGAGAAAATAAAATAAAACAAATGGAAGAATTGATGTTCCAGTAACACAGAAGTTTGTGAAAATTCTTTTTAGAACTTTCAAGAGAAATTTTAGGAGGTTGTATACAGAGTTTTTGACAGCTCCTCAGAAAATGTGACATGTCCAAACAGATCTCAGGAGCACAACTCAAAGAGCATAGCTTTCTCAGCTGGCTTGCTAACTAGTTTTCATGCACTCTCAGTTGCAACATGTGGTGTTCAGGAGTTACGGCTCAATAGTTTTTTAGTCATATCATAATTTCTATTTTTACTGATTAGTTCAGCTGCAACTGCAGAAGCACCACTGAGGGTACAAGTACCCCTGGTTGGGAATCATTGCTCTACAGTATGTCTTATAGTTCCGAGTTTCCTTGTTTGACAAGTTGAGTAATGCCTGAGATTGTTAACTTAGTGATGGAGAAGACTTGTTAAGTTGTTGTTAAGTCAGAGTGAGATAAGGAAGAAGAGAAGGTCTTTAAGCCTAACAGACATCATTAGAGGGAGAGTGTTCATTTTTATTTGTTGTAAAGTGTGGTGTGGCTCATTAAAGGGGGCTCATAACATGGAGACCATTCATGGTGTCACGCTCATCCTTCATGGGCTCTTGTTATCTAAAGTGAAGTTACTCATAAAGATCAATCTGCTAGTTTGACAACGGACACCTGAACTTCAAAGGAGATATAACAGTAATGAAATGTAATGTAACTTTATTGATCATGCAGAACTCTCCATGTGGAAACCAGCAAAGCACAGTGCCAATTCAGCCAAATGGCCAGCAGCTGGTAGACCCTCAGTGGCTTGCTCAAGGACACTTGGGCGGCGCAATTAATTGTCAACATGGAAGCTTGAACCGCAGTCCTTGGGTAAAAGCAGGCAGTTTCTCATGCACTGCCACTCATCCTCCGCTGTATTTCCTTTTACCTATGTTGTACATATCTCACAGCAAAAGCATTGTTACTATAAAAGTAAAAAGTCCTCAATGACTTGAAGCATGACATGGGATGTTTTTACTTTATTGACATTTATCCAAAACCATCTTTCCCAAACTTTAACCAAAATGCTTTTGTTGCCCAAACCTCACCACACGTGGGACTCAGGATGTGTGCCCCAGTCTCTGGTGTCAAAGTCCTGCGCTTTATATTGTGTGTGGTACATAAATGTAGCACTTCCTTCTCTTGAAAAAACTTTTCCTGTGAACATAATCGAGGCAGCAACAAAGTTTCCCATCACAACGTAATTGGGAAAACAAATTAGCTTTATATAAACATAATTTCTGGTGGACAGGGTTGGGACACCTTAATTTAAAGTTGAGCTACAGTATTGAGGAGTTTTAAGACAGATAACCTTTCCACAGAAACAGAAAATGCCAGACTTTGGTTTCGTTTTCTCACACTTGTCTTGCACACGTCACCTGAAGAGAGATAATTCCTCCATAGCCATACCGGAATACTGGCGAGCTGCTTCTCCTGAACCAACCTCCCAAAAACCACCTCCGCCAACATCACAAGAATTATTACAGTGGTAGTTGGCATTCAGGGAGGTAGAGTTTTCTGTCAGGCTACAAACTTACAATCTTTCTATCAGTTAACTTGACTTAAATACACTTTTGAGGTACTTTTTTTTCAGTCTTTATTTGTACTTCTACAAATGTAAAATTCTGTATCATTATAAAATTGTGCAACACTCATTTTACAGGGCTATTATTTTAGAATAATTTCCTAATAATTTCCTGAAAAGAACTAGGTACTAATTATTTGTAAAATAGAGACGGTGTTCAGTTGGTACACTAGTTAATTCCAATTAATTGCTAGTGTAACCTAGAGAGTCTTGAAGTCAGTGCACAGCAGGTCAGCTGTACATGCAAAAATGTGGAATTGGCCCGAAGTCATGCAAACAATTCAATACATTGTATATGCAGACTAAAGTTTCCAATGCTAAGTGAATAGTGAATGAATATTTATTTTAAATATAGCTTTTCTTTTAGGGAAATTCCTATTTGTCCTGCAATTAGTACCAAATTATATAGTTATTTCCTGGAAAATTATTTAATTAATTATTAATAGGAAATTCTAAGAAAATTACGGACCTGTAAAATGAGGCCTTACCTAAAAGAAAATTTTTAATGTATCGTCTTTAGTTGTAATTCAGTATTTTTACATTGTGGTATTAATATATTTGCTGAGGTAAAGCTTGTCGTCTTAAAAAAAATATTTAGACATTGTGCACGCTACTCCTTATACATACTTTTTAGACACAGTTTGTTTCTGTGTAATCTTTTATTGTTATTGTTATTTTACTATAATTATTATTATTGTTAACTTATTGTGGGTAACATTATGGGTAAATATTGAGTAATAGTTTTGCAGTTAAAATGATACTCAGTGCAAAGTAGTACAAAGTAGAAGAGAAACAATTGCAACAACAAAAAAACTGGGACTATAATGTAAAATGTTTCATTCACACCTGAGCATTAAATTGTGAATATAAAAACATTCCAAATTCAGTGTTCATACCAATTTGACACATGACCATAATTATTTCATTTTTAAATTTGAATGTATTTATTTATTACTTCAAGACAATCAGTCAATCTCTGTGTCACTATCTACAAAGCAACAGCAGAATGGTTGAAAGAGCCAGCTGAAGAAGCCCAGCGCTTTCTTCTCCTTGGTCATTTTGACTTCTGAGGGCGTTGCTACAATGACAACAGGCTCAAGAGGAGGGGTTGGTGGAGCCGGAAAAGCTGGAACCACAGCAGATTCTGGTTCTCTGGTGGGTTTTGGGTCCTTCTCCAGGCTGGGCATTTGATTTATAACCTCCCTGGCCTGACCCTTAGTAATAGATGGAGGTTCAGCAGGGGGTGCCAGTGGAGATTCAACCACGGCAGAGTCTGGTTCTCTGGTGGGTTTTGGATCCGTCTCCATGCTGGGCATTTCGTTTATATCCTCCCTGGCCTGAACCTTAGTAATATTTGGAGGTTCAGCAGGGGGTGCCAGTGGAGCTGGTGGAGGTGACACCACAGCAGAGTTTTTGTCTGGACTGGGTGTTGGCTGCTCTCTTTCAGCCAGGTTCTTGATCAAGGCATCCTGCACTGCAGTATTGACTGCAGGTTCAGCAGGAGGGGTCAGTGAAGCTGGAAGAGCTGGAACCACAGCAGAGTCTGGTTCTCTGGTGGGTTTTGGGTCCTTCTCCAGGCTGGGCATTTGATTTATATCTTCCCTGGCCTGAACCTTAGTAATAGATGGAGGTTCAGCAGGGGGTGCCAGTGGAGCTTCAACCACGGCAGAGTCTGGTTCTCTGGTGGGTTTTGGATCCGTCTCCATGCTGGGCATTTCGTTTATATCCTCCCTGGCCTGAACCTTAGTAATATTTGGAGGTTCAGCAGGGGGTGCCAGTGGAGCTT
>NTHP01000394.1:365838-378011 GCA_003416845.1 Oplegnathus fasciatus | reverse complement strand
TTTTTTTGCATCTCACTTTTTTTCTCTTTCTCTTCTTTTCCCGTTAACTTTCGTCCATTGTTATTCTCACAGGTTAGCAGATAAAGAAAATGTAAGTGGAATAGGAATGCAATGTATTTTTGGGCAGGCTAAGGAGGGAGGTGTAGGAGCCAAAAGAAAGAGTGAACAAGACAGAGAGTCACAGGGACAGAGACAGAGAGCGCAGCTGTACTTCCTGTTTACCCAGGCCTTGTTTGAGACAGTGGGAAGGAACAGGGGCTGCATTCATCTCTTCTTTTCTACCTCCGCTGACCCCCTTCCTCCTCCCGCTCTATTCTCCTTCAATTCCTTATTTTCTCCCTTTCTTTGCAGCTCTCTCTCTTTCTCCCCCCTTGTCTCTTGCTGATAAACTGTATTGAACTCGGGAGGATGAGCTAGATTAGGCAGTGTGTAGCGCTATTTGGTAGGCATGGGTTTGGTGCCGGGACTGATTTGGAAGCAGAAATTATTATTAAATGTTCAGACTGGCAGCTGCTATCATAGACGGGGACCACAGATATGACAGGGGAAGAGATAAATAGAGAAAGAAGAAACAGAGAGAGGATGTAGGAGAATGACAGATAGGAGGAACTTTTTAAGCAAGTTGGTTAACTTTCTCCTGGCGCAGTTCAGTTATTAGGAAGTTACAAAACCCCCTCCACCATTCATTTTTTTTTTCTGCAACAAAACATGGAGCACACACACACATAACTCTATTAGAGAACTTAGACGTTTGGGTTTGCTTTGATGGCGAGTAAACTGACTGTAACTGCACGCCAAAGCAGACCTTGAAGCCTCACTGTGTTAGAGAGAGAGCAAATCCCAGTTGTTTGTTCCACCCACCCGAGCCGAGCCCTCCCTGACCTTTCTTTGTGCAGTTGGACATCAGACTGAGATGCCGCGAAGATGCACTAGATTAAAAGGATTGTTTCTGTTGCTGCTATAGTCCCTATTGTACAGAGGGACAGCTATAGACAAGGCTACAGTCAATTGATCACACGTGTATTTATGCACAAACACACACACCCACACACGGACACAAACAGGCCGGCTTATACATGCACAGATACGGTGTCAAAATGTCGGTGTGCCACGGCGGGACCCCTTTCATCTGCATGTGCTGTTAGTTGCATTGACAGTCCATCTATTTGCAGTCAATCATTAGGCTGCCATAGAAAACTGTCTGAATGTCACTGAAAGAAAAATATGGGAAACGGACCCAAAGGGAACTTGGAAAAGAGACAGCATTTTTTTTTATTGAGTATAATAAATAGAATACTACTCCTTACTGTTTTTAAAGTTAACTTTTGTTTCTGTTGCTATTTTGAGGCAGATTTTGTGTACATGTAACCTTTTTTTTTATCCTTTTAACTATTACCGTAGACTGACATAGAAAAAAAAACATACATATTTTTTATTGTGTTATTTCTAATTTCCTTTCAGTGGCTGTGATCATAAATGTAAGACCTTGTATCTCACTAACGGCATTGTGAGATACAAGGTACATGGTATCTTGTTTATCATGTTCTTTAGTATTGAATTCAAATTATTTATGCAAATTCTTTGAGAGCAGCAGGGTGTTGTGGTGAGAGAGGACCCCGCCCTGGAACTGTAGGAACCCGGCTGCGTTTCTGCAAGCCTGCTCAAGCCTCAGCCTGCTGAAGTGTCCTTGAGCAAGACGCTGAATCCCTGTCAGCTCCAAGAGTGCTGCTCTTCAGCTGACCCTGTGTTCTGACCTCCCTGTACTGTAGGAGCAAATAGCAGAGGCTGCATCTATCGCCTTTTTTCTCGAGGTATTGATCACCCAAAGGAGGAATTTTCTGTTCAGTCGCTGCTCTCCACCAGGAGGTCAGTGTGCAGGGTCAGCTTTGGAACAGCGCCTCTGGAAAATGGAAGGGGTTCATTGGTTTGCTCAAGGACACTCCATCCACCACGAGAGAAGAATCGAACCTGTGCTCCTTTTTTTTTTTNNACACAAGAAGGGAACCTTCCTGCAACGGCATAGTCTTTCTTATCCCACAATAGGGAGGTTATAGGTCATTTCTCATAACGGCACGTAAACTTAGTTCTCCGGCTACTCTCAAACAAGTCCTGAACCTTCTGGGGAAAATGTAAATGGCTGCTGTCTTTTGACAACTTTCTGTCTCCAAAACCTAACATTGTCCGAGTTGAATAAACTTTTTTTCCTAATTTGTCTTCATTCTTTTGAAATAGTAACTTTTGAAAGGGTTTCCAGGCCTCCAAGGTCAAGGGAACCAGCTAAATCCATAAGTCTGTATAAATCATCAGCATAATGAAAATCACAACAGTAATATGCAGACGAGAGTTTCATGATTGTCTTCCTAATTACACTGTGGCTAAATTGCAGTCAAATGCTCTGAATTCCAAAAAAAAATCATCTTCTAAAAGAATTACCTTCAAATTTCTAAACAATCTTTTTTCAGCCCACAGTTTGATGCATTCCAAACCCTCCTTTGGACTTTCAATTACAATTCATTTTGATTAAATGTGTAAATACACCATCCTTGATGGTGTCCTTTGTTAGCACGGCCTTCTTTTGGCTAAAAAACGTTCTCTCTCGAGTCTCCCCCATGTAATGAAGATTGAAGATTAAACAACAGGAAGGAGCCATTATTTTTGTCAGGGAATTAAAGTACCATCAATCTCACTTAATCATCTTCCTAATATCTCCTCAGACGCCAGCAGAAAGCTGTTTTGCAGCTCAAGGTTAACATGCTTTGTTCTGTGGAAGCAAAGGGAGAGAGGAGAGGGATAGGGAGAGAAAATGGATGTATGGAGCTACCCCGGCTTGCTTTGGATCAGACTGTACATCGAGTGGACACAGATTACAGCAAACTGTGCTGTGTTGGTGAGAGGGCAGGGCCAGGAGGTCGATGTAGAAAGAAATGACAGCTATTGTTTGGTCTGTAATTATCTCTGTCTGCTTATTCGCCCACTCATTTCCTGTAGAGACAGAGATGGACTGAGGGGAGGTCAGTGGTTTGCTGCTGTAGCCTCGTAACAGGTGGTACAGTTTGTCCTTGATGACCAACAAAAGCTGCTCTGCTATTGTATGTGTTAATGTACTAATTGGTACATTATGGCAAACCTTGACCAAATCACATATGTAAAAGCCTTCATAGGTCACATAATTTAATAAATGTTGTTTATCACATATACAGTACATTGTATGGAAGTGTATTCATGTCCAGTTTCGCATCGCCTCTGACAGGGCACACACCTTGAAGCAACAGTTGCTTCAAAGCCTGGAGGAATAACCCCAATAGAACAACTAGCACAAAGGAGTGGCGCTGTCAAAATTGGCCAGAAATGACATTCGATTATTCCTTCTAACAAAACACATAGGTTCGAACCATTCGAATATATATTTTTGCACATTATGTCCATAAGAGGGCAAACCAATACAACTAGAGACATAACTACTTGTATAGGTATATTTATTTCAACACAAACATGTCTTTTAAAAGATCTACATACCTACATATTACAAAATAAACAAATAAAATAATTAGGTTACCGTACTATATAGAATGGACATTCAACGCTCTGAGCGAGCTGTGCTGTGATAAACATGGAACAATAATTATCTTTTCCGTGACATGAAATAATAATCAACCATTGGGGACCTGCAGTGTTCGGTCAGTACAGTAACCTCGAGGTTATCTCGAGGTTCCACAATTTTGGCGTCTACTGACCAAAATCCGAAGTATTTCCAAACGGCGCTTTTTAGATTGCTCGGAGTACAAATCACTCTCTCTGCGGCCGGGTTGGGTTGTTGACGTTGATGTTGAGTGACTCCTGTCCGTCATGCAGCACATTCAGTGCAGCGACCCAGGCCCACGCACAATCAAATAGTAATTTTCACAATAGAATGTCTGTTTTTTTTCTTTTTTTGATTATATAATTGATTTTCGTTGACAGCACTACAAAGGACGGGCAATTAAAACTGTTGTGGATGTGGATTTGTCTGAACTTCTGCACTGACAGTTGTCACCAGGGTGCATAAAGTTTACGTCTCTTGATTTGAACAAAATATGCACTGGGTTAAAATATCAAGCTTTTGGGCCGCAACTAGGGATTATTATTATTTTTGATAAATCTGATGATTATTTACTCAAACAGGAAATTGTTTTAAAAAAATGCCTATCGCAGTTTCCCAGAGCCCAGGCCATCTTTTTGTCCTATTTAATGTGAAACTCAGTACAATTATGTAAAACAAAGAAGCTGAAACCTGCAAGTGTTGGCATATGTTTTTGAATTTTAATTTGAAATTATTTAAATGATTTAAAAGATTTATTATCAAAATACTTGTGAGGTTATACTTAGGTACAGTGATTCTTTGAGTTAAATGCCAATGTCACCATGCTAACACGCTCACAATGACAATGCTAACATGCTGATGCTAAGCAGGTGTAATGTTTACCATGTTCACTGTGTTGGGTGAGGGTGTAAGCATGCAAACAAGTGCAGCTGAGGCAGTTGGGAATGTCACTAGTTTTACAGATATTTGGTCATAAACCAAAATACTGGACAAAATAAGATTTTGACCTGATGTAAGGTCAGGAGATCACCAAGGAGGCTACAATTCATCTTCAAAGGGACATGAATGTCTGTATCATATTTCCTTTGAGAATCCATCCAATATGCTGAGAAACTTCACTCAAAACCACAAATCTCAACGTCACAGTGGCGCTGGAGTAAAGGTCAAGAAATCTCCAAAGTCATTAGGCATTCATCCTCTGTGAACCATGGATATCTGTACCAAATTCCATGGAAATCCATCCAATAGTTGTTGAGATATTTCATTAAAAGCCAAAAATGTCAACCTCATGGTGGCACTAGAGGAAAATTCAGGGGATCACCAAAGTAATTAGGGATGCGTCTTCTGGGAAAACAATGTCTGTACAAAATTTCATGGAGGTCCATTTAACAGTTGTTGACATATTTCAGTCTGGACCGACTGTCTGACAAACCGGCATTACCATCCCTCGGGGCATTCTGCTAGCATGGCGGAAAATTGTTGCTGATTAGCATATCGATCAACTAACAAATCGTTTCAGCTTTACTGCTGTTTGCTATATCAAATAAATTACATTTTTACCGAGATCAGTTACTTTCGCTTACTTTCACTGTAACATAGCCATCATGGCTGGATGTGTTTTTTTTACACTATTCAAATTTTTTACACTTACTGTCTCTCAAATGAGGTCATTTTTGCGGTCGTTAATATCTTGAGTTAAAACATGTTGTATATCGCAACTCAAACAATCTGGACTCCATTTACTGCAAATGACCGAACTCAATCTGCTGAGGAGGGCCATGAGATACACTTGAAAGTTCCACAACAAGCGAGTAAGTGGACCCTTAGTTGAAATTGTGTTGTCGACGGCTGTTTCCAAGGTCAAGAAAGTTTACCTTTTTTATCTTTTAGCAGAGTATGTCACCACATTTGCCACTTTTGTTAAGCTTGATGGCATCATTATCTTGGAGTGTCTGCCTCACCACCGCAATTAACCAATGGAAGAAGTACCTTTAGCAGTTGAAAAACATCTGTGAGACAACTCTGATACAAATATCTGAGTTTGGAAGGCAGGAGTCAGTCAGACACACGATAATCGACTTTGATGGTGTCGACATGAGGCGTTGATGGTCTGACTGAAACCTGTGATTCTCCAGCATAAGAACCACTTCCCCTACGCAGAGGGAGCTCACGTAACCACGGAAACCGTCACAAAAGAAGCAAGTGAAAACGGATGGGGATCGAATGCTCCGGTTGACTCCCATTGATTTACTGCTTGAGAGAGGGAGAGAGGGAGTAAGACAGTGAGGGCGATGTGGGCAGAGGTTAGATTGAGTGTTTCAAGGTTCACTTCATCGTCACTGAACAAACACTCAGACTCTCTTGCTCACTCTCAGACACCTAGTTACAGACAGGTGTGTGCTAGTACACAGGTAAAATGATGTTGAAGCACTATTGCTGTAACTGTCATTTTCAACATGGACTATATTCCCACATATTTTGCCATCATTCTCCTCAGTCTGATCGAAACCTGCTGCTTCTCTATGGTGAGAATCTCTTCCAACACAGTTCTTTAGGGCCACTGTAGATATTTTGAAAAAGTTATGACTCAAACTGGGGAAAATACCTAAAATATAATTTGGTGAGGAATTATACCTTAAAAGTCCTTAAAAATCCCAGAAATTGCATTCATATTGGACAAGTCTGCACCTCATGATTTATGATTCAGTACCATCGCAGGAAGTAGTGTAATACTGCCCTGTATCTGGTGAGGTGAAATGTAAGGTTGTAGAGGTCAGGTGATGGATGGACGCCTCTTTATTAAACATAACCACAATCTTTCCCAAACCTTAACCAAGTGTTTTTGTTGCCTGACCCTAACCACACCTTAACCATAATCGTCATCTTTCCCTAACTTTAACCAACCTTTCCCTAACCTCAAATTGGCACCATTAAAAGTATGCCGTATTAGCTATTACAGTAGGAGTTCCTGTTTACAGTGTACCCATCGATCTACAGACATCTATCACTCATTACTTTGATACTGAACTTAAAAACATGATGAATCTCAAGCAAGTTCTGGAGTTATCAGGTGCGTCATTTTTCCAATGATTTCTAAGCTGATTTATGGACGTTTATTTGCGATGGACATCTGGGATAGTGATATACCCGGAAAGTGTCACACTAACTGACTCTAAAAATGATCATGTCTGTGTGTTCAGATTCGACTGACTTATGACTCTGAGAAGGAGTACGAGTTTTGACGCTAATTGTGGCAATTGGGCATTTTAAAGTATCGTACTATCCTCCATGAGCTGTGTGTCACAGCCTCTGCTGCTAATTCCAGTGCATCATATTTTGGTGAAAATAAGGTTCCATGATTATGCTAAATCAAATCAAGTTGATTTCCTTGTAGTTTCAGACATTTTGGGTATGTTTTGGTGTCCAGCTTCGTTTCACTTTTCTAGATGCACGATATTATCTTGCTTCTTTCTGTCATAGTTTTACTTTTCTAAATCTTGTATTGGTTGTTTCTGGGGCACTACTGGTTTTAGCTATATTTATTATGTGAAGGTGTTTGGGATAATTCATAAATTACATTCTGTCCTCCTGGGAGTGTTGCTCTCTACAGTAGGTTACCCCCAAATTACCCAGTATATTAAGGAATTGATCTAGTCATGGAGCCTTTTTCGGTTTCAAGATCATGTCTTTTCAAGGCATGTCACTGATACAGGACACAGAGTAGCATCATGTCTGAAAATGTATGTAATATTTGTGTGGTTATGTCCTAAAACAAGCCTCAAATGACCTTGTTGGTCAGTTGCTTATGCAATACTAATTATACACATCTGACCAGTAACACGTGATTATGAAAAGAATTGGCATCAAATTTCTCCAATAAAGCCTTTTATTAACACAGACAGAAGGGCTTTTCTTTGCTGTTTATTAGGTTTGTATTTTTCAGTCTGTGTCTTCTGGGGTGAACAGTTTGCAAAGCAGGAATAATAAGGGATGGTACTGTCATAGGAACCCATCTGATTTGGCACTCGCTTGTACACAATGTAACACACACACCAGACATCACACACAGACATGGACACACATGCCTGAGGACACGGTTGCAGGCTCTTGTCATTTTTGTTCTCCCCCCCGTGTGGCTTTAAGTGTGGTGGAAATCTTGTGTTGGGCCATCAAAGCAGCGCCCTGACCGTTAATAGCTTTACGGCTTGTTAGTTAGTTTTAGCCCGCTCAGGAGGAGGGAGTGTGTTTACGCATGTCTGTGTATGTGTGTTGAGGGGAGGTGTCGTTTGGGCTGAAGAATAAGGGGGACAGTGCTCGGGAGTGTGCGATGGGAATTCACATGCACACAAATGCCTGAAATCACACATTCGTAGACATAGGACACTCGTGTACACACACGTCCAAGCAGGACACGACTCTGTGTAGTGCAGATTGACTCATACACACGAACACACACAAATGGTGAACCAGCATGTCGATAGGCATCTCTCTTTCTGCCTCTCTCTCTGGGAGTCCGGTGAGGCCTGGCCTAATTGAGCTGGCCTCAGGAAGCCCATCATTAGCCCTGCTGCTCCGGTCACACATGGCCACCAGATGTGAGTCCAGCCACAATGGAACGCCGAGTGCCACTCTTTCTCTCTGTCTCCCCCTTTCTCTCTCTCCATCTCTCTCTCTCTGTCACTCTCCAGCCTAATAAACTGGCTTTTGTTTCCGTGCGGCCATTGTTCGTTAAGCCTACCGCTGCCTGCCATAAGAGAAGTCATCGGGGCCTGAATGGGATGCTTTGTACCGACAATAGACAGAAATAGGAGAGGGAGACAGTAGATTGAGAGAGGGAGGAAAAGGGGGATGGAGGGGCAGAAGGAGGGGGAGAGGAAGGGTGCCCAGCAAGGATTTCAATGCACCCTCTGGAATTTTTATGGCTTGTTTTTGCAGTTTCAGAATTCAGTGTCGTGGGGCCATGAAATATACATTGCACCTTTCTCACCGCCCTGTACCTGGCTGTCCACTGCTGCTTGTGACTTAATGTGTGTGTGTGTGTATGTTCTTGTATTGCTATTCTTGTGAGAACCAAATGACCTCACAGGGATAGAAAGATGATGGCAATAGCTTGGTGGTTATAGTTTGCTTTCATTAAGTTTTATTTCTTTATTTACACACAAAAATTATTATTTGTCTGACAGTCTTTAAGAGGGGAATTTATGGTCAGGGCTCAGCTCAGGTTTAAAGTGGTTTGGTGCTGCTTTTCACTCTATTAGGAATTGAATGTACACTACAAAAGTATGTTGACACCTGAACACACGATGTGGAACATTACACCCATATGTGATTGCTGAACATCTCATTCCAAAGCCATGAGCATCAGTATGCTGCTTTAACAGCCTTCACGCTTCTGAGAAGGCTCTCTACAAGAACCTGGCTGCAGGGATTTTCTCCCATTCAGCCCCAAGAGCCTTAGTGAGGTCAGCCACTGATGCTGGACGAAAACCCCTAATGTCCAATCGCATCCTGCTGTGTCGCGTTCTGGCTCAGTCACGCCTCTGTCACGGTTCCGATGTCCGCTGGAAACGTTTCAGAGTGTCTGTCTCTTCAGCAGCCACGTCTCTAATATGGCTCTCAGGTTTTTTTTGTGATTTAGTTTTTCATTTCACGAGCATATTGAATATGAAAATACGTTTGCAGCTCATTTAGATGTTGCAACAGGTGCTTTGTGGCTGTTGCGTACTTAGATAATCTTTTTGTAGTATTTGTGAGCTGCGATCAAAACACTATTTTTTTATTTTTGTCCACATACTATTGGCCATATACTGTAGAAGACTTTATTTTGTGTTAACTGGAAAAAATCACACAATTTCACAACTAATATGAGCGTGCGCACATGTGTGCTTAAAACCTGTCTGATTTATCCTCAGGATGTACGCTGCAGCAGTGTTTCTATCACTTTTTACTCTGTGTTTTCTAACTCTAAAAATGTCTTTATCTCAGCCACTTAGGGGTGGTGTCTGTGTCTACGCTTGTGCATGTGAGCGTGCGGGTTAAACTGTGGACGCATGGCAATGCATGATACATTTCGACGGCTGCCCTCATTTGAGACAAATGCAATTATCACGCGTGGCTGAGTTTTTTCTTATTATTGAAAAGTTAAGTCGCTAATCTGTGAAGTTGTTCCTCAGCTGAATTAATTCAATTATCTGGCAGCATGAGTAGATATCAAGGTTTGACGTTTGTGTCTGTGTGCCTATTTCTGTGTGCAGTTGTATAATATGCATATGTGTGTGCATGTGTTTTTATATTAGTGTGTATTAATGCCTGCGTGTTTCTGACATACTGTATGGGCATGTGCGTGGATTTGTGTATGGATGTATTTGTGTGTATGCCTGTGTGTGTGAAAATGTGTGAGAATAGAAGCCATGTTTTTCAACTCCCACTGGATCAAGGCCTTTTATAATCCACTGAGCCGACATAATTCCACCTCACTTACAATGGATTTGTCTCTGCTTTGTCTCCTCATTATTGTTCTCATTCACATGATAAGCTGCTTCATGATTCCATTAGCATTCTCTCTTAGCCACCATGCTATAGGCACCAATATTTCAACTTCAGTGCTGTGGAATTACAACTTTTTACTCAGTTAATCTTGGCCCGACTGGCTGAAGGACAGTTGTGAAAAATCCAATTGTTGTACTTATAAAGACACAATAGACAATCTCTGACTGTTTTATACAGTTTTATTCTGCAAGAAGAAAGAAAAGAGTTACAGTTAAATTATTTATTTTCATAATTTATATACCTGTATTGTCTATTCAATGATTTTTGTATTAACAATGGTGTAAAGACTGCATGTAAGGTGAAAGATGTCACTCGTAGGGACAAACCCACAGAGAATTATCACCCGACTCTGCGGTCCCCCTCTGAGCCCTTTAGCGTCCTACAGCTCATTGTTTTGGTTTTTCAACTTAACTGTTTTGGTTCAGTCTTAATGCTCTCATCAACCTTGTTTCAGATAATGGTGGTGATGGTTTTGATTTATGATACCGGAGCCTGGTTATAGTAAATTACCCTTTCTATCTTTCACATAGTTGATTAAAGTCAGTGTTTTTAGATATGCATTTCAGCTATATAAGAAGTACATTGCTACCAGTATTGTGGATATTAGGTCAGTCTTGAATGTACTCAGTAGTACTCGGAGATGTAAAGTCTTTTTTTAAATACATCAAATAGTGTCTGCATAGCCGCAAAGATCCGTGTGATGTAAATTTTGTCACCTCCATAAGGGTCTACACGTACAGTCCGCACAGGCAGACATTTTTGGCTTCATGTAGACAGCCTCTTATGTAAACATTAACATTTCTGTGTATGCAGACACCCAATGTTGTACAAACCCAACCATTTTGGCATATATCCGGCCATGCACAGAGAGTATAGTGACCCGGGTACTGGTTTGCATTGGTGGACAACTGGAGCACAACTGGCTCTAGTCAGCTGTAACTATCGGCTCCCAGCAGCTAGACTGGCCAGCTTGCAACCAGTATAGAGGCAATAAACTCTCTCTGTTTTTCTTTACTATATGCTATATGCCAGAATGAATCAATTTAGAGTTAAATGATGCATACGCTACATTTGAAAGGTGTGTGTGTGTCTGTGTGTGTGTGTGTGTGTGTATATATATATATCTATATATATATTAATTTGAAGAAATATTAAAATATTAATCCCTCCTATATTTTTGGCACTCTTGATCTGATATTTACAGTAAGATTTTCTCTGTTGCCACTCTGGCCAAAGGTCTGCAGCTGCTGTAAACGTCTCTTTCTCTATCTCTCTTTCTGTCTTTGTCTCGCTTCCCCTCTGTCTCTTTCTCTCTATGTCGAGACATGCTAATGCTATTGATCCCTATTGGAAACAGGACAGAACTATCTACAGATAAGAAGACAATGCTTGCAGCAGCCCATAGATTTCTTCCTGGTGCTCTGAGAGGTGTGTTACAGGCTGTATTGGAGTTCACGGGGTTCTCACAATCTGTTGTCTTACGGATTGTATTGACAGTCTCCTCTGGGCTCTGCCTAACAGTCTGTTTTTATCAAAGGGGATGGCAAAATTGTAGCGTGTGAGCTCAATGTATGTGTGTGTGTGTGTGTGTGTGGATGATTGAGATTGTGTGTTTGTACCTACAGACGGCATGGCATGCATTGCTTATACATTCATTTTTGGATTTTCTCGATTAAAGGGCATACAATATATTATTTGTTGTTTTTTGTATGTATGCGTATGTGTGTGAGAGAGAGTTTGCGACAAAGGTTGTGTAATTTATTTATCTAATGTCAGGATCCCAGACAATGCAACTCCAGTGTCAAGGTTGGCAGAGATGGTTGCCATGACAACGCTGGCAAACAATCTCTCAGATCTGGGCTCTCTCTCACCTCTCTAAGAGGAAGGGAGGCTTTTGGAGACTGAAGAGCAGAGAGGCGTCTTTTTTTTTGTTCGCCAGTAGAGTGGTGGATATTGATCAAGAATCGAACCCATGTCGGCTCCGTACAGAGGCCTAATGCACTTACCACCAGAACTAGAAAGAGATGGAAAGCGAGGGAGGAAA
>NTHP01000394.1:333659-344866 GCA_003416845.1 Oplegnathus fasciatus | reverse complement strand
ATAATAATATTGAACATGTCTAAATTCTCACCATGTTCTCACTCCCAACTCGTCACATATGGACGCTTGGTCAGGCACGTTGAAAAATGACACTAAAGGGGTACCGAGCGCGTTAAAAAGTGACACCAAGAGGTCCTGACTAAGATGGGAGTGAAGACGGGAGCACGGTCTGTTTACAATAAGTCCTGCTGTGGAAAACATCCTCTCTGATGGAACAGACGTTGCGGGCACACACAAGTATGCCCTTGCTAATTTCACCAGTCGGGATATTCTTGTGGAGGGGTGTGCACTTGTCCGGGGAGTACTGGTTTAGTTCAGTAGTTGTGCCCGTTGTTTCACGTTTTGTTTCACGTTTTGTTTCACGTTTTGTTTCATGTTTTACCAGCACCTGGTCGTAGCCTAACGCGTTACAACCAGGCACCGGTAAAAACAAGGGAAAATATATTTTTAAAACAAAACAATAGTTGCATAAACTATTCGATTTTTTTATAATATAATGACTATTCAAAAATTCGAAATTCATGACCCGTCCCTATTCAGTAGACATTTAAAGGACGAGTTCGACGTTTTTGGAAATCCGCTTATTCACTTTTTTATTATTTATTTTTATTATTTATTGGTGACAGTTAAAAGAGAATATTGATAGCACTCTGATATTTGTTTGCTAAGTATGGAGTCGGAGCCAAGGTGCGATTAGCTTAGCTTAGCACGAAGACTGGAAACAAGAGGAAACAGCTACACAGTTCAAAAACATCCCCATCAGCACCTCTAAAGCTCACTGATTAGCACGTGTTGTCTTCTTTGTTTAAACCATGCACAACCAGCATTTAATCTGGTCTAAATTAATTAGAAGACGAAGAAAAACTTTCTGGTACAGCTGCGCCCTCATACACACAGCTTAGATCAGCCAGGAGCAAATTAATATTTCTTTTAGATGAACAAGCATGCCTAATCTCCAGTGTTTTTACACTGCCACCACGAGTGGACACGGACTTCAAGAATGCTTTATAAGTTTGCAGTTTAAGGATTAACATGTAAAAGCAAAACCTGAAGTTGCACTGAAAGTATCCAAAACCTTGTAACGTAGATTCCACTAGTGCCTCCATTTGTGTGATGGGTGTAAGAGAGAAATTGTGCATCTAGAAGAGACCAAAGAAATTGAACCTGAAATAATATCTGAAATCACTGATAGTTCAGTTCGGGTCTTAGTTATATATTTACACCTGGATATCCCAAAAGAGTGAATCTGGTGTGCACGTTACCTCACATTACTGACACAACCATACTTTGGTGGCAGAGAGAGCAATTTGTTTGTCTGTCTTTTGGTCTCTACCTGTCCACCTGCCCATTTATCTGTGCAGTCTTCCTGCCCAGGCAGGGATTGATGGGTTTTGGAGGTGGAACAGACTCCACATAGACACACAGAGACAGGGAGAAAGAGTAGCTTGTAAGTGTAAATGAACACGCACATGTCTACATGCATGTCACCACATGTCAGTTCAAGTACCACAGGATAGAAGGTGTATGCGTGAGTGTGTGTGGATGAGAGCGGCCTGAGCCCCCGCCTGTATTAAGAGGGCCCTGGCAGCAAGAGATAGCGGCTCTATCTTAATGGCTTCTGCCGCCTGCCACTCAGCCTTCAGACGGGGTCCTCTGCCTGCACGTGTCTCCCCACGATAAAGCCACTTCACAGGGGCTTGCGCCTCTCCACACTGGCCTCTCCTCTCCCAGGATAGAGGAGAGAGAGAGAGAAGAAAAGATGCCAGAGGTATTGATATGTGAGCTCACCCTGAGACTGAGACGAGTTGCGAGTGAGACAGACTGAGAGAAAAAGGAGCGTAACCTAGAATAAGATATCTGATACAACAATGTCAAAAACATATGTTTGTAGGGTAACAGTAAGACATCACTACTATTTTTGGATCTATTCTTTCCTGCATCTTTTGAATGCATTTTTGGTTTTGTTCATTTGACTTGTCGATTAAAGTAGCTGCTCTAGTCACACTAGTCCAGTTTTCCATCTGGCTTTCCTTCCACTGTTGTGTCTCGGTGTCATTCATGTATAAATGCTGGCTCAACTAAGCTGCTGTGAGTGCCAAAGTTCTAACTGTCAGGTGAATGATGTAAGCTTTACTCAGTCCACTGAGGGAGCAGCACAAATTGTCAGAACACCAGCAGCAGCAGCAATGGCACAAACTTACGCACTCCATCACAGATCGGTGTATTAGCACCAGCAGAGCTTGCAAAGGAGCAACACTGGCAGAGCAAGAGAGCAAGAAATGCATGTCTGCTGAATCTTATTGCAAAGGGTGCGTTTGAAATATTTTGTGAGCAGAGTACATCATGTGTCATTGTGTCAGAGCAACTTGTGTTGCCTGAACTAGCTCACAGGATTTGCCTCATTTAGTGCCTACATGCAACCAATGCAGTAAAAGTAGCCATTTAAAATGGCAAAACAATGCTCCAGGCAGGTCAGACTGTCATGTAAAGGTGAAGAGATACAAAAACACCACTGTTGTGGCCCTGTCACCAGACAGAAGGTTGATATTGAACGATTATGCAAAACACTGGATTATGTTCAATCAATTTTTGTATTTTTATACGTAAACGTCAGCATTGAGCATTGAGGTCGACAGTTCANNTTCAGCAAGTGCCCCAAAAACGACATATGTTAACGTTCAAGTGACAAAGCCCTTTAGTGGCCGTGGTAATTATGACATGGGAGAACAAGAGGATATTAGGTTAGTACGTTATTATAGAGCAGGGATTCTATAAGTTTTGATGATTGAGTGCCGATTTTGGAAGTCAGCATATGATTGAGGGCCGAACAGGAAAAATGCACACAGATAAGCCTCATTGAAACTGGTCAACCTTACGTTTGTGCTCTTCATCCATGAACTTGTCGTAGGATTTGTGATTGGTCTCATCGCGGCGTTAAAGATTAAATTCCTTGAGCACCAAATTTACCTGTTTGCAGATAAGGCAGATCACTTTATCTGTCCCCGAAGGTCTGACAAAGTACGTTTTGATCCATTTTTCCTGAAACATCCCATTCTCCTCAACCATACAGCGTTTTTTCTGTGGTGACATTTCCATCTCACTTCCACATTAAATTGTCTATTGAAATCGTTAACATTAGCTAGCAGCACTAGCGTTGATGACAGAACTGAACAACTATGACTCTTGCGAGGTGCCACTTGTTGCCACGCAACCAGTAACTTTCCACAAGTTGTCATTCCTAACCTGACAGATGCTTGTTAAGGGGCGCAGTTTGACGGAGTAGCCGAGTAGTGTATTAAACGTAGGCTATTGAAAGTGAAAGTATTGAAATGGGCCACGGATGATTAAAGTTCGGGGGGCCACACAAGATGTTCCTGAGGGCCGCAATTGGCCCACGGGCCACACTTTGAGAAATTATGTTACAGAGTATCGACGAACAGAAGAAGTCCGGATGGATGGTTGGGTCGACAAAAGATCTGACTTTTACACGAGAGACTGCTGATTGTTTACTGCGTTCCCTTGAAAATACTCCTAGGAAAAG
Source organism: Oplegnathus fasciatus (assembly GCA_003416845.1). NCBI lineage: Eukaryota > Metazoa > Chordata > Actinopteri > Centrarchiformes > Oplegnathidae > Oplegnathus > Oplegnathus fasciatus. The sequence goes on along the minus strand of NTHP01000394.1, from coordinate 341,325 downwards.
GAGATAGGCCATATCTTGCTGCCCAATATGTATCAACATGCCACAACCTGAGGGACAGTGAATGACCTAGACACACACAGCACACGTACACATTCACACACACACACACACACACACGCGCACAGGGTGATTGACATGTAATTGTAGAGATGGTTACTGAGTGAATTACTCTGTTATTCATTCATCACCACTGTACCCCTTCATCAATCCCTAAAGATAAACCATTCATTCACACACACACACACACACACACACACACACACACAGAATATACTGTATATATGTAAATAATGAATTGTGTGATCATAAATAATTTTTATGCTTTGGCAACATTGTTTTGTAAACTTTCATGCCAATAAAGCCCCTTTGAATTTGAATTTGAATTTGAATTTTACTGCAAGTCGCCATAGGTTTGTTTAAACAATCATCTCCTAACCTTAACCACGTGGTTATTATTGTACCTATGATGACAAAGCTCCGCTAACCTTCATGAGTAGTAATTTTAACCCAGACCATAATCTTTCCCGTACCATGCCGTGCTACGTTTCCAAAGTCCAGAATGAACTGTCCACCTCAACTATTCATTTCTACAATATCTGCATATGGTAACTAGCGTATGGTTAAAGTGGGGGAAGGATGGTTCCGTCACTCCAACCTTCACCGCCTTACTTTCTGCCTCGCTACATAAAGGGCTCACGTCTTCCTGCATTGGCTCTGAACGTTGCCGTTGGACGCCAATTGTGTGCTGCAGAATCACACAAAATGTAGCTAATTCCTCAGGATACCGGGCTGAATAATCAATCATCAATATCATCAACATCAGTCATTCATAACGCAATTGCTGACCGTTTTCATCCTGTAGTGAATGGCTATGATTGAAGTTCTAAAAAACATTGCCAAATTTTGGGCTGCTCTGTCCTAGAATTTTGATTCACAGCATCACAGCACAGCAATATTCAACAAGCCCTAGCGCGCTCATTTCTCTCCGATTTAAATGCAAACTATGTCATTTTCTAGATGTGATCTTGCTCTTCCACAGAAAACCCTCTCAGGTCCATAACTACTGATTTGCCACATTGTGTCCGATGTGTGTGTCTTGGCATTTGCATAATATGGCGCGTGAATGTTTGTGAAAATGTGTGGTTGATGTGTGTGACTATATGTGTGTGTGTGTCTTCAGGCTTTGGGATTGTTTACTGCCGGTCTCTCCCTGCCCCTGCTCATGGTCGGCCCCTAATGCACTACAGCTGTTAGGGTCCCGACACAGGGGCCTCCCATCAACGGTTTCATTGTAATGGACTCTGTGTGTGTCTGTGTGTGTGTGTTGTGTGCACATGCTTCTCCATGTGTTTTTTCCTGTGTTTGTGAATAAGAGTGTGTTTTTTTTAATGTGTGTGTGTGTGTGTGTGTGTGTGTGTGTGTGTGTGTGTGTTGCATATCCTGTCCTTATACAAGCAGCTTTGTGATACCTTCTCCCTCCGTCTTTCCAAAAACACAACTCAGATTATGAACCTATGAATCACTTAACAAGCCCCTTTTGTTTCAGCCCAGGTGAAACACTCCCTTTTCATTTTCTTGTCATTGTTCTCTCACCGAGCACAATACACTCCGGTGGCCTTCATCATTCATAGTCCTCAGCAACATCTTTTAACTGCAAACAACGGCTTACACCTGAGAGGCGTACTCTGTGCCGAGCTTGTTTACATTTCTTCCCCTTCAACCTGTCTCTCTATGCCTTTAAACACTCTTTCTTTGCTTCCCGAGAAACCCTGACCTCTGGCTGATTGATGCAAGCTCATGAGAAACTTTTGCATACATGAACTCTTTAATTCACTGCTGTGCATTTGCATTATCCTCTGTATCGCCTGTACCTACTATATAATCCATTGTCAAGTCAGAATTAATCATGCTAGGTTCATGGCAACGTAAATTCTGAACGACACTGTTAGCCATACCCATTGTGTGAATGGTAATGACATAAACATCTATTCAAAATATGACAAGGCTCATCCCCATTCTCTCCGCTGTCTGTAGCCAGGGGGAGGGGGACAAGGCAAGGGGTGCGCCCAGGTCAGCGCTGCTCCGTTATGTTGACCGATTGCTGCCGAGTCAGCCGCATAATGGAGAAATTAAGTTTCTGTAATGCACAAATGAGGTTATCATTGGTTTTGCAGCTGTTTACGGGGTCAAGGAGAGATGCCGTTTCCAATCGGTGCTCAATTTAGTCGAGGAATGCGATTAGATTTAGCCCTCCCAGTGTATTCTCTCCATTTGACCATGAATTAGATTAGGTAAATAGAAAACTAATGCCAGTGATTGTTGTTGACATTGACTTGTTCATATTGCCGTCTTATAGAAAGCAGGGAGGGATGCTTTGTGTGTGCATGCATACATATACATGTACGTAGACGTAGTTATATAAATTCTAGCAATGTTTAAAGGTGGGTATCTTTATAAACAGAGTCTGCTTAATGACTGTGTTTGAATGTATTTCTGTGTGTGTGAGAAAGAGAGAGTGAAAGCATGAGAGGAGGGAGAGAGAGAGAGAGAGAGGGATGTTTTCCTACAATTAAAATTGGGATGGGGACACATCAGTGCAAGTTTATTTCCCATGATACTCCCAGCCTCAGCTCTACTACCTGTTGCTTATTTAAAAAACTCACAGCACACACTGTGGTCCAAAACCTGGCATGTCTTTGAATACAGCATACAACACCAGACAAGAACTAAGTTTGTTATGCTATCAGATGCCGTAAAAGGTTTTAATGTAGATTAAAAAAAAGAACTGGCACTGGCTCAAATATGACATAAGTGATTGATGGTTGGAGAGAACTTATGCAGGAGAGGTGATGGACTTCAAGATTATTTGACATTATTTGTTGAGTGCTGGCGCGAGATTACCTCGTTTTCCCCTTTTACTCCCCCTTAAGTAGCTTTAGGTTTGGAAAAATCAACTTATTACATAGTGACAGTATCATATTTCTTCTGTATCAACTTGTTCTAACTATTGATGTCTACACTGAGTGAAATGTTTAAACCAAAGACTCTTGTGCATCATTTAACACACATTTCCCTAAAATTCAGCCTGACATATTTGGTGTCTTTGGAAACTTTGGGATAAAGTTCTGGTACACTTATGGACAGTGGGGTTTAAGAAGTAAACAAATTTTGCACTGGCTGGTTCAGATGAATAGCAATCTGTCACAGTAACTTTGCTATGTTTGCTTTAGATCCCTTGCATCAGACAGTTAAATTTTTTAATGGACCTTGTGGTGGGAGTGTTTTGTAAAATAATGTTGCCATAGTCAAGAATGAACTTTCAATTTCAACTTTACCAACATGGATGAAAAGTGCTAAAAATGACAATATTCATCTGCAAAGGAACATTATGGGATTCGATTGAAAGCTCCAGAAAGTTGCTAAATGGACTTTGTGGTGAGATTGTTTTGTCAGCATATGAACATTTTCTACTATATGTGTGTGTGTGTGTGTGTGTTAATGTGTTCTCACTGTACAAGACTGTACAATGTATGCATGCTGTGTAACTGTACAGTAGATGTGTGACAGGGCTCGCTTTCTCTCCTCCTCTGTGTGTGTGTGTGTGTGTGTGTGTGTGTGTGTGTGTGTGTGTGTGTCAGTGTCTGACTGTGTGTGTTAAAGTATCACAGAAGTGGCAGTCTGTCAGCTCTGCTTTTCTCTGCGCTCTCCAGAACAATAGCTGGATTGGCCGTATGTGTGACACGTAGACCACACACCCCTAATAGTGACTGACAGCACTAAGGGCTGAAAGCAGCATGCACTACTGACACGCACACACACACACACACTGTAAATACACCTGAGGACACAATGGGTGTGGGTGATTGGTGAAGGTTTCAGTCAGTTTGTATATGTGTATTTTGTGAGTGCGTTTGTGTCTGTGTGTGTTTGTGCACGTGTTCATTCATGCATGTGAGCCTCAGCATATGTTCTGTTGAAAGTGTTCAGCTGTCTTCTTGTGACAAAACTGTTCCATGTCACACAATCAAATGTCTGCCTCTCACTGCATCAAAACAAAGGACAAAACGAAAGGAAATTGAAGTCTGTTAAAACTTTTATTCCATCTCATTTATCATACCATGTCTAGGGAAAACAATGATTCTGATTAGCTGGAGGATGTGCATTATTTTGAGATACCTGCAACGCTCGTCCTTGCCACTGTTTTAATAATTAAAGGCATAGGAAAGTCATATTAACACACAGTAAAGTTTCTTTTTTTCCTTGAAAACATGAATTCAAGTTAATTAGATTTTAATATTTGGCAAGTGGCTGTTTCCCTGTGAGATTCCCCGTACATACACATTATTGTTTGATCCTAATGACGATGAGCAAATAGTAATAACATGTAGAGATGCATTATTAATATTGTTTTAATGCATCAGAAATGTGATTCAACCTTTTTACACAGCGTACCTTGTATTAATCTTGTGTCAAGGTTTGTCTTACGTCCGCTGCTCTGTCACTTCATTCTGTTAGCGAAGCCAATCATATGAAAAGCATGATGTGTGTCAAAGCGGAGCTCAAAACAGCTTCACTTTACCGACATGGTGGAACTAAAGGAACAGTAAAAGAGGCTGGAACAACACAAGCTAACCAATTAAGCACGGGTGAGTCCAAGGCATTCCAAAAATGTAGTAAAAAGTATTACTTTTAGCTTCTCTTTTCTTCGTTCGGAGCGTGAAAGCTGTGAGGTAGATTATCACTTTTAACAGAGGTTTCCAGGCTGCAGATGAAATCGTGTTCTCATACAGACCCACAACACTGCACGGCGTCACGTCAGGCTTTGGTACACTGTGTTACTGCATAGCAGCATTTCAGTAATCCAACAACTGCTGTAGCCACCTGTTTTATTTGTAATGGAATTACAACATTCATCACAACCTAAAGCAGTCTGAAACAGTTTAAAACAACCGCATGACGCAACTTTATGTTTTAAATCAGTATTGTAATGTAGGGTTCATGCAAGTACACAGAGTACCTAGAGCACACACAGCTGTTTTTCTGATAACTGAGTTCAGTTACAGTATGAGGTAATGTCATTACCCCTCTTAAAAACTTTACTTTGAGAAGGACAAATTGGAAATAAGAGGCAGTAACTTGAGAAAATACGAAACCTCAAAATGTGTACACCCAATAAGAGAATTAGGAGCGTTATTATGCCGTTACTCTGATGAAGTAAAACACAGAGTATGTTCATGTAAACTAACTTTGAAGCCACATTACTGTATAACTCATAGAACAGCCGGTCTTCTTTAATCTTTTTAATATATTGAAATAAATCAGCCAAGAAGTTTTTGGCAAAATAACAGCAGTCAAAACAAAATACTTTTTGTCTTTGATTTTTGCTGCTCCTCTCTCTTTTTTATGATTGAGTTTGGGTTTTGAACTGTTGGTCCGACAAAATAATCCATTTCACAACATCATCTAGTTGCTGTCGTAATCTAAAGAACTTCTAAAGAAGTAATCTGAATCTGCTAGAAAACTTGAGAATGTTTATCTCTTCAACTTAATTTAATTTAATGTTGTTTATGCACAAACAAATCTGTTTGTGGTACACATTACTTTAAAAAAAAAAGCCATGTGGTATAAAAACAGAGAAAATAGAAAAGACGGAAAAGAACATGTGTTTATGTGTGTTTCACCTTTATATTGATTCATTCTGTTCATGTTGCATAATAAAGTGCATGCACTTGCAGTCTTATCACTCTGAAGTGTGTCTACATGGTCGGTGACTGTTGTCTGAGTGTGTTAAAACCAAGTGTATGTGTGTGAGAGAGACAGAGAGAAAGAGAGGGAAGAGAGATGGACTTGAGGAGGGGGGCAACACTGCTGTGCATTTGCACTCAGGGAGTGATGAGCCCTCTGGTCAAATGGCCCCTCCCCTTTGCTCACACACACACACACACACACACACACACACACACACTAACACACTGATTGAAAGAGAACGATGTTCTGGCCCTTTAAGAGCTGAGCCTAGATCTCACAGCTTACAGCCAGGGAGGGAGAAGAGGAGGGACAGAGGCAGAGAGAGAGAGAGTGAGGGAGGGTGTAAGGCTGAAAGTGTGTGAGTAGGGAGAGAGAGGAACACAGAGAGAGAGAGAGAGAGAGAGAGAGAGAGAGAATCAGCAGTGTGTGTGAGAGGTTGAAGGATCACTTCTATCCCGTCTTGTTTTGGGGAGACTAACCTTGTTCATCTGAGCATTGTGGGACTGTTTTATGTTGTTGTTGTCGAGAGAAACGGACCCTTACTCCAGCATGCTCACTGAGCCTGAGCTACCTCAGGAGTGTAACAGGTACGTGACGCTTTCTCACACACACACACTCACAAACACACACATTCACGTATAGATGACAGAGACGGAGGACGGGACGGAGCGGGACAGAGATAGGGAGGGGAAGGTGCCGGGAGGATAGGAGTATAAAGTAGAAAGGCATGTGTGTGAAGAGAAGACTCGCTCTGTGTGCGTGTGTGTGAAGCATGTGAACTGTCTCAGCGAGTCGGCTGAGTTTGAGGCTGGAGAGAGAGTGTTTGTGTGTGTGTGTGTGTGTGTGTGTGACAGAGTCAGTGACGGTAAAGGAGAGTTGATGATTGACTTCTATGCTTTTGGGAAAGATACCGTATGCAAAGCTGAGACAAAGCAGGCATAATATATATATGTGTGTGTGAGTGCGTCTGTGTTTGTTCATGTATGTTTGTCCCAGCTCTAACAGAGCTCACTCTCTTTTCCTCCTCTATCCCTGCTGACTGAAGTTGTGTTGACTCAATTCAAAACCTCCACAGAGAAACTGCTTAAAACAGTGTTGGGGTGTGTGCGTGTGTGTGTGTGTGTGTGTGCGTGTGTGTGTGTGTGAGTGAGAAAGAGAGAGAAAAAGACACACTTAGAGAGAGATGTGTGTGTGTGTCAAAGTCAGAATGTGTGATCCTCTCCTCTCATCATCTCATCTCCACTGCTCACCACAACTTTATATACTTCCCTATCAGCTATTTATATGTCTCTTGCTGTAACAGCCCCACATATTAAGGTGCTACCAACAAGTCAAAAATATAGAGAGAATTTCTTTATTTTGAAACACTTGAAAAAGTAAAAAGAAAAGCAAACAAACAGCCAAAATATTTTTTTTCAATCAGAATTTGAAATGTTTACACTCTGCCCTCCCTCTGTGTCGTCTTTTAGAATTTACTTATTTGCGATTTATTTTTCACTTAATCCAAATTCAACACATGCAAACCCTCAGTAATCCTATTGTCACTCTGCATGGTGTTGTTGTTGTGTTTTTTTTTTCCCCTTGCCTTATGCTAATGTTAATCTCACTGTGCTCCTCTGATGTTTGTGCGGCCCTGCTTCATTTAGAGGTGTGAACCCCCTAACCTTGCCCTTTTCCGACACTGTCAACACAAGTGGCTTTTGCCTGTGGAATAATGGTTGTTTGATGCTAATGCTGTGAGAGACAGATTATGTTATAATACCCGGCATTTTAATACTAACACACACATACGCGAAAAACACATGCGCGCGCCTCTCCCTCCCTTCGCCTGCTTGACTTTTATTGCATTAAAGTAGCGCTCTGTTTTGCCCGATGAAACTAATCTTTTGTTCCGAGATAAACTGGGGTCGGTGGGGTT
>NTHP01000394.1:306822-319141 GCA_003416845.1 Oplegnathus fasciatus | reverse complement strand
GGGGGAATTACAGCTTTATCTTGTCATAGTAAATTAACACGCCGGCGGAGAAGCGCTCGGCTACACACTGACCTCTTCATCCCGCCTGCCTCGCCTGCCTGCTCGGCTTTGGCCCGGCCGCTTTACCTGCCTGCTGCAGCTGTACAGCTACACACAAACACACACACACACACACACATACAGAATAAAAAGCAGCACTCACACACATTTTAAACAGCTGAAAGGTGCCAGATTATTCACTTTTTTTTAAATTTTGTTTTCGTACAAACCCTGGCTCTAGATAAGAATAGTGCTGTTCATAATGGCTTGCAAATGAATGTAGTTTAGCTAAAAGGGTGTTTTATTGAACGTGAAGTTCTCACCATGCTGGTGGACGCTGATTGGCTGAGTGCAGCTCAGTTCAAATGCCTGATGGGAAGGATTTTAGCAGTAGTTCAGCGAGGTCAGCCAATCAACACAGAATCCCGTTATGATGCTACCGTAGTTTTTAAAGGATGGATTTTTTTACTGTATTCCCCAGTAAACAACCAAAATGATGAATTATCGTAACAGGATGCCTTTAAGTCCGCAGTGCGAGTACAGGTTTTTTAATACCTTTCCTTCTCGCTTGCTTTCTTCTAGGTCTTTTATGTTTGTGTTTTTCAAATCCTCGTAGAAAAAATGTTTTCACATCAGGCAGAGGCAAGCATCTTCTCTCATAAATGTGTTAATGGACAAACACTAATTATTTCATTAACAGGCGAGATGCACACTAACACGATAGAAAACTATAAAGATATTTCATCAGGCATTATTTCTTATTCATTTTCCTCCTTCCTCCTCTCGTTCCCTCTTTTTGTATAATTTGTATGTGTGATAAAGTGTGTGTGTGTGTGTGTGTTCATGTGAATTTGACAGATTTAACACAGTCATTGAGCAGTCTTGAGACACAGTGGTCACACTTAATTTCTCATGCCAGTGATGCACTAATGAATCAACACACGCTTGCCTGTCAACAGCAAGGGGTCGTGGTAAAATATACTGGCATACATTTTAGCCAAACTGCTATTTAAAATACAGAAAATACAGCTGCATGTTTTTAGATAAGGAAAGGGCAAGTGTGTAATTCTTGGACAATGAGTTTAAATATACAATGAGAATTAGGACTTTATCAAGTAATTTAATGGCATTTTTTTATTTTGTTTTTAATAACTATTGATGTTAATATACTAAACTAATTATCTACGTGGCACTGTTTTTTTAATTTGGGGGTTTCCATGGAAAAGCTCAACCATATTGTTGGAACAGGAGGATAAAAGTAATGTGTGTGTTTGTGTGTTTGCTTGCTTGTCCCAGCCTGAGGGACCTCGAAGTCAAAACTGACAGTGTCTGTGTTTAGCCATGGCATGTAAAGGGATTTGCTGTGTGTGTGTGTGTGTGTGTGTGTGTGTGTGTGTGTTTGGCAGTGTGTCGGAGGTGCGTTAAGAGTATGTCGTGGAGATTGGCAGCCCTGGCGCAGAGCTAAGCCTTACCCCCCTGCAGGAGTGATCAGTGACATTCTCTTGGTGTGTATTTGTGTGTGTGTATGTGTGTGTGTGTGTTTTAGTTGAGCAGCTGTTTCCAGTTCTTCCTACTGCCACATTGTCCATGCCTTGATCCACAACGACGCGCCAAGCATCAAATATTGTTTTTCACACATACACCTTGCACAGCCCGAGACATGTCAGGCTATGGTGGAGGGAGAGAGGGAGACAGAGAGAAAGAAAGAGAGAGAGGGTTTCTTCTGTCGGGCAACAGAGAAGGAGGAAGGGAAGAAGACGAAGAAATCAAAAAAATAACATGAACAGCGGCATCTGTGCTGGCTGTAGGAAAAAAAAATAGCATTTGGATTTTTTTTCCCTCCTTTTCTGGCATGAGTTACGTGTTTTTAAACCAACCTCCCCTCACAGATGAGCTTAAGAAGACAAAAGTTGTTTAATTCGGTTCCATTGCAGAGGCAGTAAAAGGATAAAGAGAGTGAGGCGCAATTTTTACTTTGTTCCAGTCATTTTGGAAGAGAATTGACATCTGCAAACTAAAGGCAGAACCGCCCACACTGCCAGCCTGCCACATCCAGTGCATATAAATACATATATGCAGGCACTCACACATTAACACACACACACACACACACACACACACACACCTACAGGCTATGTGCACTCACGGCGTCACACATATGCGCGCAGAAATGGCAAAAAACCTGCTCACTCACATGCACTGAGAGGAGGGCATGAACGTTTACAGTATCCAGAATTTCTGTTTGTACTTCTGAATAAATGCATGTCGATGAGAAAAGTTTTGCAACCCGTGTTAATGCAGGGACATGTCGCCGCGCGCGCACACATCAGCTGAGTGACACCCGTTTACAATAGAGAATCTGTCTTGTGTCTTGTCTTTTTGATCCCTCTGTCTTGGACTTTTGCAAATCGCCAGGGTAAAAATGTCAGCAGGGCACATGGATTATATGCTGGGAGGTTGATGGGGGCAAAAAAAAAAATCATAAGCCATTTAAGTTGCCTTGGGGATAAGGCTGTCTGTCTGACTTCACACATAAATAATGTTATGGGCTCTAATTTACCAGATCTTTGAAGAAGCCACGGCTCCCTGCTAATTCCCTTTGATTGGGAAATGACCTTCATTGTTGGACGCAGTGAGATGACATCTCCCTGGCAGATTTTCGACAGAGCAAAGAGATCCGACAACCCCTCGCCCCCCAACTCCATCCCCCCTTCTCTCCCTCCATCTCCCTCCCGTATTCTTGTTCTGTTTGTTTTGTTTGCGCGACATCTTTCTCGAAAGAAAGAGTGCGGCTGTTTTAAGTAGGCGCTGGATTAGATAAATGGGATGTGACAGGTGTGACCGCTGCCTTCAAGATGCCTGCCTTCCTCTCTCTCTCTCTCTCTCTCTCTTTCTCCGTGTAGCTCTCTGTCAACTCTCTCTCTCTCATTTCCTCTAATAACATCGCCTCTCTCTCTCTTTCTCTCCTTCGCCTTTCGCTCTTTCCGTCTTTCTTTGACTTCTACCCACTTACACTCCTTCTCTCCCTCTGTCTCGTTACATTTGCATGTCGTGCCGGCGCTGATGCAACTCGTAATCACAAAGCCGCTCATTTGAAGTCTGAATTTCCCTAATCTGAAGAACAGGAGACGGCGAAGGAAGAAATGAAGCAACAAAGGGAGACAGGAGCAGGTCGAGCCATCACTCGGTCAGGTGGTGAGAGCAGAAGAGTAAAGTCTTTCAGCGCTTAAAGATCACAAGACGCCTTCCCAGTGCAGCACAGCCCGCAGCCAGTGTGTTAGAAGCCTCAACGGCGACTGATTGAAGCCTCATCACCCCGTCGTATATCTACAACTGTTACAGCCATATCATCGCTGTCACACTCTGTCCCTCCATTACAATGCATGTGCAAGAACGCCGAGGAGAGAATTAGTGAATTATTGAGCGTGCTGACTTATTCAGAGTGTGGAAACACACACAGCCAAAGAGAGAGAGAGAGAGTCAGTGAAGTGTAGAAAACGCCAAGTGATAATGGTCTGCTGTACCGCTCATACAGTGTCATACAGCCACTGACAATGAAAGCATCGTCAATATTGAAAGCTTCTGCCTGGCTTTATTCTCTCAATAGGTCACAGAGGAATGAATTGAGACTTTGTCTTGAGGAGCTTTTTTTTCTCCTCTGCTCAAATGGATACTTTTATGAAAAAAAAAGGCTTTGCCTATAGGATAGAAAAGAAAAGAATCTGGGGTCATCTGGGGTCTAGATGACTTCACTGTGGACTGTGATCTCAGTATTAAGTTCCACTTCCACCAGCAGCCTGCGAGTTAATGATTAGAAAACTATCTCCGCCGTAATATACTATAATGTCATTAATACGGCTGGAATGTAAGACTGTCTCCGCGTCTCTATCTCTGTTTCTCACACATATGCACACCCACACACAGACAAACAGAGGTACTGTATATGTGTACCGCTGGCAGGTGGCATGCTCCATATTGTAGTGAGATTAGCCAAAGATTAACCCTGTGGACTATTGACCCTCCCCGTCCACAAAGAGCTGAGCTGACAGACAGACAGGCTGGCTGATTGACTGACAGACTCGCTTGTTTCTGTAATTGAAGAGCACAACACCCACCTTAACACACCTGTGCGTGGGAGGATACTGTATGTGCCTGCGTGTCTCTCGATGCATTTGGAGCATTCGTACAGTACGTACACTCATCTATATATGTACGTGTGACAAAGAGATGGTGTGTGTTCTCTTCCGGAGCTGACGCCATCCTACCTCTCAGTGTCACTGTTAATTGGGCTTAGCCGGCATTAAGTCTATCATGCGGGCTAGCCAAACAAACACTGGTTTTATTGGGTCAAAGATTAAGATGCTAGAAGTTACTTACCATTCAGCTGCTGTCGGTGAGGTTTTTTTCTTACTGTTTATTCATCCAACTTTGTCAAACTTATCACTTTAAAACGATAACTTAAAGATCTCCTCCAGACAAGTTTGAAAATACTCTGTTTTGAATAATAAAATAAAAGTTCAGTTACTTAAAATTACATTACAATACTTATATGATACATGATGATGAAACTTTCCTCCTTTAGCAGATGAAAATAGCCATCTAGTGTCAACTGATTCTGCACAGTGAATGTCAAACATCCACAAGAACAATGAGCAAAACACATTTTTGAGTGGAGGGGGGCTTTAATCGACCAAAAACACCAAAAAAGTAGGAATTCAGGAATAAGTTTTATGTACGTTTTTTAACTTTTGGGAGGATTATGATTTCCGGAGGTCATTAAACTTAAAGACTGTGTAAACTTAAGACACAAGACAGTAGGATAATTATTCATCATGACAGCTTGGCAAAAGACACAGAGCTTTACTGTGAGCTGTATATATTATATTTTGTCGCTGTCATGCTGATTGTTGTTTTGTCAGTCCTTTCATGACTTTATGGAAATTATTTGACACCGCTCCAAAGCTTTGTGTTTTTTGAAAAGGGATCTATTTTTTTGTGATTTTCGTGTTTGATGGAGTCGCATCCTCAGCATTAATTGTCAGGAATCTTAGGGCAAAAGTAGCACAGCGCTGAAACTTGGGCTTTGGTACAGTAGCGTTGGACGTCCCTCAAAGCCGAGCCGCTGAAGGCTTTGTAATGAAGAGTTAGCGTGACTCTAAGAGTGTGCGGAGTCTTTTGCTGTTGTTTCATGTTCTCGTTCTGTCAAGTACCTCCAAGTCAGTCAAATGCAGATTCCAGAGGATGTGAGGGAAGGAGAAGAAGAAGTATGCCCTAACTTGAGATAACTGGCCGGGGATGACAGTTGGTTGCATTGAGCTATGAGAAGAGATGGAGAGAATAAAGGGAGCAAGAGAAGGAGAGAAGGGTGGAGATAATGAGTGGGTGTGTGCCAGTTCCTCCCCTACCTCCTCCTCCTTTTTTTCTTCCACAGTTGTTGTTTATTTATGTCTTAAAAGTTTAAATAATTTTTGAATAAAATAATTTATCTGTTCCTCTCCAATCCTTTCCTCTATCCCTCCAGGAGCAAGACGGCACTAAGGGGAGCTCTCTGAGTCCTTACCCCCAGCACATTGCTACCTCACCGGGCAAAGAGGAGGGTGGAGGCGGGGGTCGGCCCTGCAGCGACGGGGGCTCGGCCACGGGTACCCTGGGGACCCCCGAGAGACGCAAGGGCAGCCTGGCAGACGTGGTGGACACACTGAAACAGCGCAAGATGGAGGAGCTGATCAAGAACGAGCCAGAAGGTCAGTGATGAAAGGGGACGCTTGTGCGGCCAGATGTGTGATCTGCAACTCCCCGCCATCTCTCTGGCTCCGCGCCGCTCTTTTATCACACTCTGTCGTCCTTTCTCGCTTCTTCTTTCTTTCTGTCTTGTTTTCTCAACGGATCTCTCTCTCTCTCTCTCTCTCTCTCTCTCTCTCTCTCTCTCTCTCCCTCCCTCTGTTATGAACCCATACACATTCAGATGAGAGGCGAGCCTTTGTTTTTCCAGCACACAGACAGACAGCATCAGCTGTTTGGGCCTATTGTCCACCACGCTTTGCATATTTATCACAAACTGACAAATAAGATGTGTGCGTGCGTGCATGTGTTCATGTGTGTGTAGTGTATACTTGAGTGTGTGAAAACCCTGCAAACATACTTGGATGTCTTAACAACTCTCCAAATGTTTCCAGGCTTTAATTTCAAAGGAGGGACACTTGCATTAAGATTTCTTTCTGCTAAATAATCAGTGAGGGTTAAATGCATCTTATCACCGTTCCTACTACCTTTGTATTCTTTAGGATAATGCTTTCTCAGCCCTCAGATGAAGATTTCACACACTGTTGAAGAGACTAAACCAGATTTTTGCCCAGGGCTACATAACTTAGCTCCATTAGCCCCCATGTTTCATTCTCAAGTGTAGCCTTGGGCTAACAGTTGGAGTCAAGAGATAAAATTAGCCCATGGCCAATTCTAATTTCCATTGGGCAGATAAATGGGGGCTTAAGTCACTATGAAATGCATGTGCTAGTGATAATGTGATAAGGCGATTACCAACAGGTGTCCATCTGATGGGGTAATATAAATAACATTGTGCTTTATTAGTGGAGATATCCTTCGTGTGCCACCCAGGGAGGTCATTTACAAAACAGGTACCTGAAGCTGGTAGGGATTCGCTGCTTTGCTCAAGGGCACTTGAGATTACAGGTCTTCATGGATCCAAAATGTTGCGCCCAGTCTGAAACAGACCAGTGGTAAGCCGATGTGCGTAAATTAGTTTTTTTAAAAAGAGGCCCGATTCGAAGGGGACCTGAGCTGAACAGACCTGAGGATAATTGGAGCCGATCCAAAATGCAGTCAAGCTGAACAGACCATAATAGAGAGAGAACACCAGCACTGGCAGCAGCATGATGCACTATCAATTAACAAGCAGCCGCGGTTGAAAAAGCAACATCATAATAATGTCCTATGAATGAATAAAGTCATTTAAACTAATACCAAAAAGAATCTATTTATATACTTCAAAGACTGATTTATAGATATAATTGAAAGTTCTGTTTTCACCTCCTGCACCAACAATAAAACATTCTGTAGTCGACTGGACTAGAAACAGAAGTATGCTCAAATCCATTTGGATCCACTTAAGTATTAGACACAGTGACACACAGACCCAAGACCCGTGGTGGTAAAATGAGACCCTACCTGACCTGATTAGACTTAATTGGGACCAGGTCGGGTCTTGGTTCCTCAGAACCAAGTGGACCACTTAACAACCACTAGATCTTCTTATGCATACTCTCCCTTTAGTGTTCTAAATCCACCACTGCAGTGCGCTAAGATTTCTATTCAAACGTCTCTGAACTGTATGCAGCCTCAAATGACACTGTGCCCAAAAGGTGAAAGAACAGTGCAGCAGCACAGTGTGTATTTGTCTTTTAAGTGTAGATGTTCGTGTGTGTTTGTGCTCCGGCAGTACATCAACAGGCTTTCATTTCAAGCTGCGATGCGCTAACCTTATTTTCCAGGCTATTCTGTAAGGTTTTCAAAACGGCCGAGACTGCTGGTCAGCTCTCGCCGTCTGGTTGTTTTTATTCCAGTCAATAGAGAGGCCTGTTGTGGCACATTTTGCAAANAAAAAAAGAGAGAGAGAGAAAGAAAGAAAAAACTGGGCTGTTTGTCGAGCTGAGCTGTAATTGAGGTGTGTTTTGGGTTGTTCGCTGCTTCGCTAGACCTCATGAACTGGCTACACAGGAAAAAAACAACAATAATGGATCTTTATGAGTCAGCCAGCGCAGAGAGAGAGAGGGGAAGAGGGAGGAAGAGATAGGGAGAGGGAAAGACAGAAGGAGGAAGAGAAGGAGAGGAGAGTGAAGGAGAGAAAGAGCAGTGTCTTCATAGACCCCATTAGCAGAGTGCCACAGTGGTGCGGCATCCAAACCAACCCGGAGCATTATCTGCCCTACGTTTAAATGAAACGCGCTAACAAAAGGCCCCAGCGCCTCCAGACCCAGCACACACACACACACACACACACACACACACACACACACACAGATATACACACACACACAAAAACCCAGGCCGAGCAGGAGAGAAAGGAAGAAAGAAAAGAGAGTAAAGGAAGAAAAGGGATGCTGAGAAAAGATGAAGAGAGGCAGAGGCAAATGGAGAGGTTGGAGGGGGGGGACGACGAGGGGCGGTATTGAACGCGAGATAGAAATCCCTTTTCTGTGCCCGGCTAGCTATTGTTTGGCTGTGTGGCTCACAAAGGCCATTAGCAGCAAACAGCAGGTTGGGATGAAAATTTAATGAAGGCTTTAATCATTATGAAAGGCCTGGAATATTACTGCTCTCTCTGTCTCTCTCTCTCTCTCTCTCTCTCTCTTACACACACGCTCGCACACTGCTTCCAGCTGGATCAATGACACACACACGCGCGCGTGCGAGTACGCACACACACATTCAAAGCGTAGGAACATTAACACCAGGAGGGATGCGAACGAGGGGCCAAAGACACAAAATGGGTCAGAAAACGATAAACATCTCGAAACAGAATGAGAAGCTTGACTTTAACGAAGGAAAGCCCTGAGCTAGACATCACACACACACACACACACACACACATAGGCAGTCACACACACAAGTATGGCTTAAGTTTGAAAGATATAGTTTGGTGTCTGTGGCTAGTGTTGCTCTACTTAGGCTAGATGAATGGAGAGTGGTAGATACTAGGTCAGTGTGTGTGCATGTGTGTGTGTGTGCTGTTTAAGCCTTTGGGAGCATGTATACTTGTGTATGTGGATTTGCATATGCATTTGTGACAGAATGTGTGTGTTTTATGGGAAGGGTTTCATTTGGCTGCACGCATGCAAGGTGTGTGTGTGTGTGTGTGTGTGTGTGTGTGTGTGTGTGTGTGTGTGTGTGTGTTGGCCTCTAATAAATGACTAGCCATGTTGTCCCCCATGGCCTGGCCCAACCATGCTCCACCGCTCTCCTGCTCTCTCCATTCATCTCCTGTCTTACTCCACCGGCCACCTGCTACCCTGGAGATACACTCTCACACACACACACACACCAGTACATATATGTGCAAATGCACACACAAACCTCTAGCCGCCGCCTTTAATAAATTCTTCAGGAGCAACAGGGAGGAGCAGCGGAGATAAGAATGCCATGACACTGCTTTGTGTGTGTGTGTGTGTGTGTGTGTTTGTTCGGGGTCGAGGCGAGAGGCGGCCGGGCGAGCGGCTCGTGCTGGAGTGTGTGTGTGTGTCATTACGTGGAATAATGAGAGCAGAGTGCAGAGCATCACGGGAGGCGCAGGGTCGAGAGGAGAGCCGGTGCTAAAACCCAAGAGAGATGGCTGCGCAAAAACACACACATGCACACACACCTGTATAGCTGAACACACACACACACCTGGACAGTTCCCTTGGACTCACCATTTAACCCCTTGTGACCCCTGTGCCACAGAGCAAGGCCTAGAGATAATCTATTAGCCCAGCGGTGGGAAAAGAGACATGCACCTGAGAAATGCAGTACATAGATAGATAGATAGATAGATAGATAGATAGATAGATAGATAGATGGAGCTTATAAACTGCAAAATGAAAGAGAAAAAAAATGAGGGGAATTAAAAGGAGAAGAAACATCACTAAATGGGGCACAGATGTTCCTCTCAGCCCCTGGAGTGGTGCCTCCACTGCCCTGGACTTTCACCAGACACTCAGCCTCATTCCTCCTCTCCTCTCCTCTCCTCTCCTCTCCTCTTGCTCCTTCCCTCTCTCTATGACTGTAAGTGGCACACATTAAGTGCCAGCTGAGCTCCATCTCTGGACCGCGTCTGTTGACCCTCTGCTACCCAGCTACAGCTACCCGTCACTGGGGCTTCATGGCCTCTGGGACTTTTTATGTTTTCTCTTTTTTTTTTTAGTGTAACCTCTGCTGTAAACGGGAATAAACGCAGGTCCTCAGCTACGATTGTGTTTCTTCTGAGTGAATATGCTGCATATCTTTTTAGCTGAACACACCTTTAGACGTTGCATTCGGCCTAAATGATGTGAGCCATTGTGCAGTTCACAATGCATCACTTTACATGCAGAGTTGCCAGTAGCAATGAAAGTTTTAGGATTTGGGAAAAATAGAGAACGTCTATAAATTTTTTTTATGAAATTCTTTACTTTTTATTTAAGTACAGCAGCCGAATTCATCAGCATTCCTCACATTCTGGACCCCCAGTGTCAAATTTGTATTGAGCAGCGATTTACAATGCATTGATTCCACCACTGTTTCCTTCTTTAATGCCTCCTACCCTAGAACAGAAGACAGAAAAACAAAGTTTGATGAAATGGTTGCTATAGCTATGAAAAATAACTTTGTAAACAATTTTGCACTGAGCTTGATTGTGTGGCTTTGTTGGTCACTCGCCTCTCCTGGCAGTGACGTCATCTGGGTCAACAAATGGCAATATTATTGTTGTTTTACTGAGCCAGGGTGCAGCTCTGGGGTCAGACCCTGGCCTCTATATTTTACAGCCTTGATCTGGACACGCGTGCAGGGAAACAAGAGACACGCTCATGCGCACACAGCCTCGCGCACACGCTCTCGCGCACCGAGTGCAGGTTTACAGCCGTGCCGGCAACCTTGAGGTCAACCAGAGTGGTGTTTTTATGGCTGAGCGTACTCGCTGCTCTGAGGCAGTGGTTTCCATACTGAAAATGCCAACTCAATGACAGATGTCACACAACACACACACACACAGACACATGCTCACACATGCACGCACAGCACTTCATCTATTTTCAAGGCAAGGAGGGAATCCAGGGCTTGCTTTTAGAGAGCACTGAGGCATTTTATAGGACAGCACTTAGGCAAGGCCATTGTGCCACACAAGCACACAGTGGCCGGAGCTCCCTCACGCCTCCGTACACTCCAATGGGTGACAATGGGAAGGGCGGATACATTCTGCCAAGAAGAAGGAGAGAGAGAAAGAAAGGGAGAAAAAAAGAGCCGGAGAAGTGGAGGGATCGAGGCAGTCTCTCGTTCATCCGTCCATCACTCCACCCCCTCCTTCACTTTGCTTAATCCTTCCACTGCTCTGCTATCTGGGGGGTTATGTCAAACACACACACATGCACACACACTATAAACATCAACAATAGCATATACAACCATTGCAAGTCATCACATGAACCTGCGACTTTTAGGCACAGATCCCTAAGGGGAATCTGGGCACTACAACGCTCATACATACGCATATACACACACGCACATACAGCAGCAGGTTCACAGCCCTAGCGTGGGAGCGGGCGAACGTCTTTATGTGATTTTCACCCTCTGTTGGTAATTAGTTAGTTGTATAAATTAACATGAAGTGCAGCAGGACTCTCACCGCCATTGTTTGTCACGATCATTCTTCTCGTGCTGGGAAAAGGAAGGCAAATGAAACGAAACAGAGGGGGAGGTTGAAAGAGGGAATAGTTGGGGTTTTTTTATTATTCACTACAAGCGAAAGAGAAAGTTCAGGCGAACGAGAAAAAGCAAGATTTTGTCCCCCTGTTCGGCAATTAAAGGCTTCTAAATACACGGTCAGCATTCGCTAAAGAGAAGTTGACATCATGCTCATGAGACTAACTCTGCCTTGAACGTGTTACTGAGGAGATGTGAACTCCGTGTCTCGTTCTTTATGCTACACCTCCAATCCCGAGACCTCGCGGAGAAAAAGAAAACCTTCAGTGGTGAAATTCAAACATTCTCTGTTCAGAAAGATCACAACATTGAAAAAGAAATGGCATCCTTTTGCACAAATAAAAGTCACTTTGAAGCAGGCGAAGAGCTCACTGCTTCATGTTGCTTATCTAAGAAAACCAGTTCCTTTTTTATTTATCATTCTTTCCAGTTATCCAAGTGTCATTGTGTCAGTTAACTTCACCGCGTTTGTAGTAGAGAAAAAAAAACCTCATCATGGACATGGCTCACAATTCAAATCGAGTCAATTCAGGGTTTTTTTTCCCTTTTGTGGCATGAGAAACAGGCAACGTCATGGGGCGAACCTGAGGCCTATTGTGGGGCCGGCCATTGTTGGCTCGATGAAAGGCGCATTCAAGTCACTTTTCTTATTGAATTGTTTTGCGTCTGCTTTTCAACGTGGCATTCTCTCTCCAGCCTTGCACGAGACAATCAGTGGGGATGAAACTCCTTTCTACCATTCTTCCCAGTCCAGATGAGCGATATTAAGGAGATGAATAGTGTGCATGTATGTCTGTGTGTGTGTGTGTGTGTGTGTGTGTGTGTGTGT
>NTHP01000394.1:273481-303489 GCA_003416845.1 Oplegnathus fasciatus | reverse complement strand
ATCCTTCCCTCTTCTCTCTCCTTCCTCCCTCTCATCCCTCACTTTCCACCCTTGCCCTATCCTCGCTTCTATTTCTCTTCTCTGCCACCTTCTCTCCATCCTTCTCCTCCTACCTCCCTTTGTCCCCGTCACTCTCTCCACCTGCTTCTAATCACTCCCCCTCCATCTCTTTCACTCCCGGCCTCCATTCATACTTCGCTCTCCGTCTCTCTCCCTCCCCTCCTCCCTCCCTCGTCTCTTACTCGGCTGGGCTCAGGAGCAGTGAACAGGTGTTGTCTCCTTTTGATTTGGGTGCGTTCGGATTAATGCTGTCAGCTCAGCTGTTAAAACAACTGCCACCGCCAGATGCCAGTCAGTTTGGGGCTGGAGCTGTCACCTACACACACATACACACACACACACACACACACACACATATTCAAACATCCAAACATACGCACACTCAGATACAAGCATGCACACACAGGGTGATGTGCACATGTACACACACACAAACACAGGGCCGATTGGCTCATTGTAATACCGACAAAGCAAATCAGCTGCTGTACGCCAGTCTTGTCTGTAACCCAGGTGTGTGTTTCTGTAGCCATTCCAAAACATCGCAGTCAGTGGGTATAAAAGGGGCATTATGACATGATACTACAGTGATTATTAATACATAGAGTTGCCATAGACTCACCTAGACAACTAGAGTCCATCATTAGTCTATATAAAGGGGCCTTATTGTAGGAATTCAGTATTTTTTGTTTTTACGAGAATTACAAGACTTTTAGAAATGTGGAGATGTTTTTGAAATAGTTTAAATCAGTTAGAAGTTTACAATCAAGGGGCACTCCATCGATTTTACATATAAAGGTCAGTTCACTCGTCATGGAGACCGCTACTCAGCTGGTGAAAACAGTTGTATCATGCGTTCTGTGCATCTGGAGCAGCTTTCTGAAGTCAAAGAAAATCACCCTGATGATGTCACCAGGGTTATCTTGAGTTAGGCTCAAATATTTGACAGGAACTGTGTTATAAAATGAGAGCATGAAGTTTGAAAGATGAGGGCATTTAACTGGCAGGAAAGGTCTAATGAAAGAGGCTGTTTGACTTGCATCATGGGAAATGTAGGATCCAGTGTTTTTTTGCTCTCGACCTACACTAGGGGCTTAATGTCAGGATATCTCAGTCTCTGCCGCTTCAATTTTGACTATTCTTTTTTTAATACAACTCTTGTGAGTCCCCTAACTTTATGGAAGTACAATAGTAAATTGCTTGAGTGCCCCTTTAATCTTGGCTTGGTTCCCTCACTAAATGATTGCTAAAATCTTTCCAGTTAATGACCTTTGCAGCACTTGAAGTGGAGAGACATTTCATCAGGTTTTTATTCAAAGAATCTTATTGCAACACGTTTTCTATAATAGACGATGGTGGATTTGCTTCTGCATTCAGTGAGTAAACCTTCAATAAGGCTTGTTCATATTAGCTTGGTCTCTAACTGTGTTTACTGTTGGAGAAACTCTCCATTCCTAAGGCAACACATGATTTCTACCTCTCCACCTTCATCCTCTCTCCCTCTGTTCCTCCTCACCCTGCTCACACTCACTTGTTCCTTTCTTTTCTCCAAAACATCCATCCTGTCAGGAGTTTCTTGCATTCCTCGTCCCTCCCAGCTTCATTTGAAAGTGTTACCGTAAAACTTTTACCTTATACATCCATGATCTGTGTGTGTGTGTGTGTGTGGTTTTTTTTTGTGGCTGCATGCGTCACCATTTTTTTGGCACAGACTCCCTTCCTACGCTCACAGCCCTTTTCCGCCTGACGGTTGCTTAAATTTAGAATGTGAATCCTTGTTGTTTAAATTTGTGAGTAAAATGATGATTAACTATGAATATCAATGATCAGCGGTGTGTAAGTGGTGTGTAACAGCGCTATTTAAGGCTCCTTAACATGTGGGTAGAGTTTGCAAGCTTCCCGTCTGTGTGTGTGTGTGTGTCAGATGGTGGGTAGTGGGCTTCGGAGTGGTGATGGTGGAATCTGGGTCCATTTTATACACAAACACACTCATAGACACAAAGTATCAGGGGAAACATTCCACAATCCATCTTTTCCTTCTGGCAGATTTTTGATCTATCTTTATCCCTCTTGCTGTCTGTCTCCCTCTCTCTCTCTCTCTCTCTTTCTCTCTCACTCTCTCTCTCTCTCTAACACACTTTTTTTCTCTCTTTCTCTTTCTCAAATTGAACTCATGTACTTGTGTTTATTTGCAAGCTTCACACTAGACAGTCTTGTGATGCTGGTTCAAGGAGCTGTCCACACTAAGACACTGGACACTTGTTTGTTAGGTCATGTCGGTTTGTCTGACGCACTCTTACACCCAAAAGCACACACACCCAACACACTCTCCAACATTGAGCCCTCTGTCTACCTCTCCCTGCCACCCCCCCCTCTCCGGTATCAGTTTACTATGTGAAAACACAGGCGAACGCAGGGTTTCTAGCCCACTTAACTGAACTGGATTTTGCCCCAGTTCACTGTAGATGACGCCCTCCTCGTTCGTTTTGTTGGTTTGTTTGATTACGCTAACGAGGTTATGGCCAAGGTTATCATATGCCACTGTAGCCTCCTGTCTCTTCTGAGCCAGACGTTGTTAAGACAATTAGCCCTCTCAAAGAGTCATGGACATCTTGTCAGAGGATTGGTGGGGGGAGGACGAAGAGAGGGTCAAAGACCGACAGGAATGTTCAGGAAGAAAAGAAGTACTGATGCAAGGAACTGTGTCTGAGAGGAGTTAAAATCAAAAATTGTACGACATTTATCAATGTTGATATAAGTGTAACTGAACTGACACAGTTAACTTGTTCTAATAAAGATATGAATGATCAGATTAACACAGTATTGATTTAATAAAAAAAACACTTCGTTCATAGAAAAGCCAAGCTTGATTTGATAAACATCCCAATCATCCATTACTTACTGTATACCATAAATATTTTCAATCATGTGAGCATTTATCTCTAAATTAGTGTTTGGGCAGATATGTCAGTCAAATTTAGACTTGGACCATATCGAATCTGAATGTGCTGACCGCACTTTTGAGCTGTTTTGAGCTCCAGCTGGCACCTCTCTCGTGAGTTAAAGCCACATTGATCTTGAGTCTGTATGACTAACCAATAAGTGGGCATGCTCAACAACATTTTTAAAGCGATTATTTACTCTACAAAAAGTGTATAATCAAAATCAGAAAGGTTGTTCTCTGGCCGGTGCACTTATTAAACGCCAAATGTTCACACTAGTGCAATCATTGAATAAGAAATCAGTTAATTAAAAGGGTACTCTAGTGAATTAGTATCGCAGGCCCATAAAGTCAGGGAGCTCACAAGAGACAAATTCAAAAAGGAAAAATTGAGGGAGCAACAGCCAAGATATCCTGACTTTTACTCCCCAGACCCAAAAACATTTGATCCTACGTTTCCCATAATGCAACCGAATAGCATCTTTCATTAGACCCTCCCTGCCTCCAAAATACCCACCTCTTTCAAACCCCACACCTCCAGTTTATAATGCTGACTTTCTGTTAAAAAAATGTAAGTCTCAAGCCCAGGCCGAGATAACTCTGAACATCACTGTGACATCATCAGTGTTATTTTCTCAAACTTTGGAAAGCTCCTTCGAGAGCCACATAAGACATTATAGAACTGTTTTCACTGGTTGTCTAGTACTCCTCATGACAACTAGACTGAACGTCATGTGTAAAATGGGTGGAGTGCCCCTTGAAGCCTGTTTTTTTAATCAAATAGTGGTTCAGCTTTTATCTGCCAAGTGTATTTTCATTTCATGTGCATATTAAAAAAAAGTGAAATTTAAGAGCAAAATTATCACTACAGCATTATTCTTTCACCAACTCTGGTGTTGTCATTTAATTTGCGTGAGTTCTACCCTTCCTATTTGTTGGCCACAGATGGCTAAGTGATCTAAATGTGACCTAACCAGCAGCATCAGCCGTTATTGACGAGGCAGATCTCATCAACCAATCAAACTTTTTTTTTCTTCGCCTAAAAACGATGTGATCTTGCCAGGAAAATAGGGGAGTAGGAAAAGATTTAGAGAGGGAGACGTCGACGTGAGCGAATAATTGGAGCACAGTGACTCGTAAGGCTCCAACAGGTCAGGCACGCAAACACTCGCAGGCACACACACACACACACACACACACACACACACAAACACACACATGCTAGTCAGCAGAGCATTCCAGTGCTGTTTGGACTGTTGTTGCCATTGGTCTAATGGTTCTCACATGTCTGTCGCCCTATCTTTGAGCAGCACACAGGACAATGTGGGCTATTCTTAAGACTTTACAACGCGCTCTGTCTCAGGCCGATCGACGCACAGATGGAACAAACATTCACACATAGAGAAGAAAGACAAAAAGAGACAGAGACAGATATCAAGACTTAAACAGACGCATAAACAGAGGGAGAAGTGTGTGCGTCTGTTTGTGCTTGTCAACAGCGTCCGCGTTAACTGGAATAGGCGGGTCCCGCCTCCGCCGTCCGGCAAAGCAAAGCCACTCTAAAGCCAAGCCAACTGTCAATCAAACAGCCAACACAGGGCCAAAACTATGATAGCATCAGAAATAACAGTCTTTACCCATCAGTCTCACATGCACACACGCACACAAGCGCAGGGGAGGTTAAAGTCACAGCTCAGCCCTGTTTGAATAGGCTTCCAACATGCAAAGCAACATTAGTGTGTCAGGAGTGTCTTGCTGTTCTGTCTGTCTCTCTGTCATTGCTTTGACAGGCAGACGAAAAATGTCACGACTCACAAGAGAAAACGCTGCACTCTCTCTCTCTCTCTCTCTGTGTGTGTGCGTGTGTGTGCTCTCCGTCTGTCTCTCGCGTAGTTAATGCGTGGGTCCGTTCCCCTCCTATACACGGCAGGCCCAATGCACAATGTCTTCTTTTGTTGTCACGTTAAAGTGATGCAATAAAGCTGTGCAGTGACAAGGACGGCCCGGGGGCTGCAGCAGTGACAGAGACATTGAGTGCGTGCGTGTGCGCGTGCACGTGTGTGTGGAGTGGAGACAAGAGCACTGAAGAGGGGTTATTGCCACGAGACAGATTGCAAGTGTCATTTTCCATTACAGCAGCCTGAGCCACAGTGTACGACACACATACACAAGCAGAGTTACACACCGATACACATGCCTTGGCCTACTTCAACAGGATGCTTTTGACAGGGAGAGATGTGCATGCATTAAAAGAGTGCCGGCCCTGAGTATTTAACCCTCTCCTCACTCTGACACCAGGTTAAGAAAGCTGAATTTTCAGACACGCTTTTTATCTTTTGGGCTCGTCTGATTTGGTTGATTAAATCAGATTTTTCCATGAAACTTAAGATTTCAGGAGTCTGTAAATTACATTTGGATCTGTGCATAACTTCGAAATTGTTACTGAAAACCATGGTTTAGTTGGTAGATTACATCATGAATCTCTATTGGTTAACAAAACTCTTTGACCTTTTGGGCTCACGAAAACGGTCTCAAAACATATCAGATCATGTAAAAGACGCACTGACACTCAGCTAAAAACTGCTAAAAACCTAGAAGTAAAAAGCTGCTTTTCTTACTTCTTGGAAAGTCGACATTCAGGAGATACAAGGTTTTCACCTGGCAGCACCACCAGGATACAATATACTTGTCAGAGCAGCTTTTCAAAGGATGCTCAGTGGATACATTGAGTTTTAAATACAGCATGACCCATTGTTGCATGTGAGCCTCTATTATCTATTCAAAAGTCTCTCATGAGGCTCTGTTTGTTAACCGGGCAATTAGCGGGCAGTATTTGGTGGTTATCAGTACCACAGTTGACACTTGGTCTCTTCAGCCTGTAAAGTATGAGGCAGTAAAATGAAAATGGGATCTGTGTTCGGTCCCATAGCTTGTCCCTAATAAGGTGCAGTGGCAGCGGCTATCAGGGGCCGAGCTGAATTAGTCCGCAGCGGATTCAAATGTCTAGATGCTATCAAACACCATTTAATGATAATGGAGGTCACAGAGGCAATTGGGAAAATGGTGTGTGTGTCTGCGTGTGTGTGTGAAAGGAACGTTTCTCTGTCTCCCGCAAAAACACAGCATTAAGATAGCATCGCTAATTTCTCGAGCTCGGCACAAAAACAACATGCAGAGGAGGGGAGAGAGAGAGAGAGGGAGTGAGAGAGAGAAAACACACACACACAGCACACAAGCGAAATGAAACAACAAGGAAAGTTTTTCTGCGACTTTCTCGAATGTCGCTCCAGATTTTGCCCTTCATCGTTCTTTCACAATGTCGCGCCCTCTCCGCTGCTATTTCTGACTGCCAGTGTGTGGATCTGGCTCGCTGAGATTTCATGCCAGTGTAAAAATTGGCTGAGGGTTTGGTTCAAATCAAATTGGACATAAGCACCCACAACACCATCTGTTAGGGAAAGGCAGTGGAGTGAAGGGCAGAACTCTGTATTCAGATAAATGGATTTTCAATTTATTAAATTGTTGACTGACACCCTTGTAAATTTTCGCTTTATGTGCTGTGGCCTATTCTTAGAACGTCACATTTAATGGAAACATGTTGCTATACATCCATACAATCCCTAATATTAGAATGAAAAAAAAGATCCCACTACATCTGTTGTTTTGTGTGAGTTCAATTCTTTCTTTTTATATTTCTGCAGCACAGTTGCCTCACATTTACATGAGAGGAAAAAAGCAAATTTGTCCTTTTTTTTAAAGCTGTTTTTTCCTGAAGCGTCTCGCCTTAAATAGACATAAAATAAAGCCCTCTCCTCGGTTAGTCCTTAGGTGTTTTGGCAAGTGATATTGTGTGTGTGTGTTTGCGATTTTCTGTTAACAGGTGTGTCACCCCAAAAATGTGTTTAGAGACGCGTCTGTGATTGTCACAGTACTTTAGGGGAAGACCATATGTCCCTTGTCGCTTCACCCAAAAACGTAACTTACTTTGCAAGGTGAATAACAGTCTCTTAACTCTCAGAAGTCGGTGTCATGAAGCTCGGTGTGTGAGTGTGTGCCAAATACTTTGTGTGTATGTGTGTGTGAGCGTGGAAGTGTCCCCCTAGCCTGCCTAGTGGTCTGGGTGTTTATTAATAACTAAAGTTGGAGCAGCTTCTGAATTAAAAGTCACTACGGACGTTGAGACCGACCAGGGACTGAGTCTAACACACACACACGTTCTCTGTCTCTTTCTCGCCGCGATCCTCTGCTTCAGTGGGAGACAGGGAGCACTGGGAGGGGGCTAGAAAGTAAGGAGGAGGAGGGGGATGAGGAGGAGGAGAGGGATTTTAGTGTTTACACAGAGGCCCGGCCACCGCGGCAACTGTTGCCAAGCGCTGTTCTCCCCAACAACAAGCCAGTAATTGGTACTGTTAGCAGCTAACCTTGCGGAGGTGGTGGTGCGAGGTGGGCTTGGACAAAAAGCTTTTTGATACATCTCCTTCTCTATCTCTTTCTCCTCTCTCAAGCCGCCGTATAGTGCCCCTGCTTTTTTTTNACTGCCCGTAATCTTGGCACGGCCCCCTTAGCTTTGGAACGATTGGACCATCTTTAGAAGGAATCGATGAAAATGTGTCCAGACACATGGCCCAGCTCAACCAGACATGAATTGATCATCAAAATATCAACATCATCATTTCGTAATGGAGTATGTTGGTGCCATCAGTGCGAGGGGAATAGCCAGACTGAAAAGCAAAAGCTGCAGCATCAGAGGGTGTAAATAAGTGAGGAGTTGTATTCCAAATTCTGCTTTTCTGAAGTTTCTTTGAACATCTCCATAATGTAGAGGATCCAGTCTGTTAAAGTTGTAACATTTTACTAATGAAAGACTGGCAGCAGATTATTTAAATAGTAACTCTACTTTTTTCCCTTTTTTCTAAATGAAACATATTGTTAGTTTATTACAGCAAGTATCCATTACAACAGTGAATGTTGCTGTATTAGGTGAAGTGTTATTTGTACATACTTTGTACAGCATAGTTTAGTGCAGCTTGGGGCTATATTAAGTCAACTATTTCTATGTAAGTCTATGTGCAGGTGTGTTTGCAGCCTCAAACTGGCACTAATTCTTCTTTCTCTTACTGTATATAACCCAGATTACTAGGAAAAAGTTTCATAAGTGCATTTATGAGGTTCAGAATGACATGGAGAGACCTCATTGATGTCTGTTGTTTACCATGAAACAATTTCTATTAAAGTGTATAATTCAAAAAGTGATTAGTAAACCAGGTCTGTTCTGTTTGACTGTAATTCTGTTAAGATAACTTGTTTAAGGTGTTTACATGACAGCTGCAGTGATTTACCTTAATCTGGTTGTAATCTAATCTTTAGATCACACGTAAACACACTCTTTCTGTCTCCGTCATGGCCGCCAGCTAATGTGTTTTCACCACAGAAGTCAC
The DNA here is from genome assembly GCA_003416845.1 of Oplegnathus fasciatus. Classification (NCBI taxonomy): domain Eukaryota; kingdom Metazoa; phylum Chordata; class Actinopteri; order Centrarchiformes; family Oplegnathidae; genus Oplegnathus; species Oplegnathus fasciatus. Next base: position 295,053 of record NTHP01000394.1, on the reverse strand, counting down.
CACATGTCTCTCCTCTTTCTCTCGCTCTCTCTCTCTCTCTCTCTCTCTCTCTCTCTCTTTCTTTCTCTCTTACCCCTTCCTTCCATCTCAATACTTCAGTGTTCAGGGTGGCAGTCTTAGACAAACTCCACCAGTGCTTGTATAATTGCTTATTCAATGCTGACCCCTGCTCAGTTTAGGAGGGAGGAGGGTGGAGGAGGAGAACGGAGAAGGAAGGGGGGCGGGGGGAGTAGCAGGAGCCTCCCCATGGCTGCCAAGGCCCAAGTCAATGTGGAGCCTGTTTTTCGGGATATAAGGGCCGGCCACGGGTCCCAAGCCAGGGCCCTTTCCTGTGGGCCCTCCTCCTCCTCCTCGTCTTCGCTCTCCTCCTTCATCCTCCACCCTCCTCTGAGCCCGGCTGGGCCTGGCGCTGGCACAGAGGTCCCTTTGTTGTGCACCCGAGGGCCCGGGCTCTCTCTCTCTCTCTCTCTCTTCCTCCCCTCTCTTTCCCTCTCTCTCTTTCCACAAACCCCCCTCCCCCTACTCCTCCTCCTCCTCACCATCCCTCCCTCCCTTTTCCTCTAAAGGTCTCCAGGCTTCACAAATATGAGATAATAGGAAAAATAGAGCTGGCCGCTTGTGGTGACTCAGGGCAAAACGTCTGAGTGAAAAATAGAAAGTGAGTGAGGGAGAGAGAGAGAGAGAGAGAGAGAGAGAGAGGGAGATGGTATTGTTTGTGAGGTTGGTCGGAGCGAGCTGGACTGAAGTTGAGTCTCCTCCCATCTCTCTCTCTCTCTCTCTCTCTCCTTCTCTCTCCAGCAGCTTCTGAACCAAAAGCTCACTGTGGATCCAAAAGCCGGATGGGGGCTCGCTCTAACACACACACAAACACACACACACAAACACACACACGCATGCACACACAGTTTCTCTCTCCCTCTCTCGGCAGGTGGACGGGGTTGTTTTGGCTCGGCTGCAGGGCAGCAGCTTGACTCCGTTTGAGCCAATGAGCCAAGATAATAGCCGACGATTCCAGAGTTATTGTCAGCGTTTTCCCCCCTCTGCTTTTCCCAGAATCCCTCTCAGCCGTGCGGGATCGGAATGGGAACGTCACCCTCAGATGAATTAATGTGCTTTTGCATGAAAATACTACAGCGGGATTCACAGTCGAACGTGCCACACGGTCAAAATCAGGCAGTGAAATCAAGGAAGTGTGGTTTTTAAGACCCCTTAAACATCTCTGGCCTGTCTGAGGGCCTGATCCCAGACAACACATCCTAGAACATTCATTTTTCATTCAGTGTGAACATCATATAGAATTAATAAGCAGCTGGAACAAGCTTATACAGAATACATACTGTATGTGATATTATCAGACAGTGCGGAATAAGATGATTTTTCCAACCTTAAAGCTACTTAAGGGGACAAGAAAGGGGAAAACTGCATTTCAAGGGTTTAACACGCACACACACACACACACACACACACCTCAACCACCCTGTGCAACTCACACTTCCTCTCTCCCCTTCTTCTGTTCATTTCCTCACCCCTTCATTTTTGTCAAGGGGGAGGCCAGTATCCTCCCTCGCCCTCAGCTCCCAACACCCCACCCTGCAAAAATGCAGCCCACACCCGTGCGTGGGCACCAAACTCCACCCGCTTACCTCACAAAACGCACACATGCACGCACACACACACACACGTCCTATACGTCAGAAGAACAGGGAGTAGCTTCTCTGATTTTCATGGAAAGTGTTGTGCTGTCCTCCTTTATTATGTGATTTTTGGCCTTAATTAGCAGTAGTAGTTGCTTGCTATGTTTCCATCCAACTGTCAAGCAAATTCTATAAAAACTCTTGAAATATTGCAGAACATAAAATCATGCGCATTTCCATCTGCTGGGCCGAAGCGAATAAATCCTGTGAATGTGAGAGAAGTGGAAAGAGTCTTTCAAGAATTGATTTGCACCAGGCAAGTTGTTATTGTTGTGCAGTGTCAGGTAATGGCGGCCATATTTCATTTTCTTATATAAAGATGAAAACAAGGAAATGCACTTGGCAGTTGGAGGTATTCTAATGCACCAGCTAATGCCCAAACAACCATGATGAGAAGCTAATGCACGAGCGAGAGGAGGACATTTTTGTGAGGTCACGGTTTCAGGATGTCCAAACACATCTTTTAACTGATGCTCAAGTTTGTGTGTGTGTGTGTCTGCATGTGTTGGCGTCTTCTATTTCTGCGTGTGTTTGTAGTTTATCAAGGGTGACAGTGTGGGATCATTTCTCATAGTATTCGTCACATCAATCAGCATTTCACTAAAAGCTACAGCAACTCTTCTTCTCTTCTCTTCTCTTCTCTTCTCCTCTTTCCTCTCCTCTCCTCTTGCCCATTTCCTCCCATTTTGCCATCCGCCGCACAATGAAAGAGCCTCTTGGCTTTTATTAATAGTTAAAGTGGCCCCGGCCTGTCACTGGGGACAATAACTGCAGCCCTGTTAATAAATAAAAATAATAACTAGGAGATGGAGACAGAGAGGGAGTGCAATGGAAAGAGAACAGGCGACACTGCCATTTGTTGTTCCCTCTCACTTGTCAAAGCTCTTTGGCTTAAAAGCCTCTGTCATTGTTGAGGGAGAGGGGGCTGGAGGGAGAGATGAGAGTGAGAGACAGAGAGAAAGAGGGAGAGAGGGGGAGCGCCAGGGGCTAATAGCACCTGTTGGGGTGATGGTGAGACAGCTGTCGNGGCTCTCTCTTTCTTCCTCTCTATGCGTGTTTCTTTCCCTCCTCCCTGTTTTTGCAACAAATTCTCCGTCCATCTCCGCTCTGCTCCTCCTCCTCCTCCTCCTCCTACCTTCATCCCACTGCTAACCTATTCCCTGAAGGCTACGGTGGCTTCTGACAGAAAGCACTAGGGCACATCAGGGATGCCGCGCTGAAACTTGGTTGCTGACTAACTGGCTGAGTGGCAGCGCCGAAAACGCAAGGACAGACCAGTCGGAGTACAAGGACGGCGGAGGGATTTGAAAAAGCAAGAGTGAATGAGTAGAAATAGAAAGAATGAGAGTGAGAGGTGGGCTGCCTTGTAGTTCAGCATTGATCTCTCGCTATACGTGCGTGTGTTTGCGAATGTGTGCCCATTGAAACCAACGGAGTGTGAATGCTCTAGTCTTCAAGCCAGAGCAAAGGACCTGATTCAGGCCTCTGGGGAGGCTGTAGCACACACACACACACACACATATACACAAAGTGAGGTACAGTATGTAGGACACGTTGCAGTGCTTTGTGTGTGTCTGAGCAGAGCTTGTATGTCCCAACTCTGTCCTTGTTTGTGTGTGATCATGTGTCATTTTAAATCCTGAAAATCTCCAGGTGGTTTTCTCATCCTCATCTCCCCACTCCATCACAGACAGAGAAAATAGAGGGATGAAGAGGAAAGAAAGAAAGAAGTTTAGGCAAAGCGCTGCTTTTTGTGTTTGGATGACGGGTAAAAGTACTTTGATTTGTTGTTGAGTGTGGCGGCTGTGTGCGTGCGCTCATGTCTCACTTGGTGGAGAAAAAGCGCTAAGCTGTTCAGCTCAACACACCGGACATCTCTCTCTCTCTCTGTGGAAAGCATTAGCGTTTGTGTCTGCATGTGTGTGCTGGTTTGTGCAGGCAAACTGTCTCATACCAGTGAGATTAAGACTTTTTTTTTCTTAAATCAGTCTTGTCAGTATGGAAAAAAAAAATAATCCAGGGACAAACAAACTTTTCGCCTGCCATCAGCAGTTGCCAGTGTGTAAACGTCTTTGTGTGCAGCTATACATATACATATACACACACACACATATATATATATATATATATATATATGAGCTCATTCAAGTGTATGTGTTGTGCATGCATGTGTCTGTGTGTTTTGCGGGTGTTTGTGCATCGAAGTATGTGTGTTTGTGTTGGCTGATAGGGTTAATCTCCCCACTCAAAGTGTAAAACCTCTTTCCTTAGCAAGGCCTTGCATCCTAAGTGCAGATGGCTCCCAGTAAATAGAGTTCTCTCTCTCTCTCTCTCTCTCTATCTCCCTCCCTCTCTCTCCCCCTCTCTCTCTCTCACCCTCTTGCTTCACACTTTCAGTCCTCCTTTGTCTGATCATTTCCCCCTTTTCCCTTTGTTCATGTCAATAACAGTCAACTGAGTAACTGGATTGATGGCAGCAGCATGTCTGTATGTGTACATGCGTGTGTGTGTATGTGATTCCTATGAGCACATATATGTGCACACATATAGGATTGAATCTCTGCATGTGTATGCTCTCTTTTGTGACATTTCCATTTCCCTCACTTTGTGTGTGTGTGTGTGTGTGTGTGTGTGTGTGCGTACATCCGTGTGTGAGTGTGACCATAGTTAGGCTTGTAATTAGTGATTCTGCGGGTGTGTGTGTGCGCACATGTGTGTGTTTGTGCAGGGGGTTTGTGTGCGTAAGGGTCTGTGGAGTGTGTGTTGAAAACAAAGCGCTAGCTGATAATGTGTCCATTGTGGCGGGTGCATTAAGGCCCTCTTTGTCTCAGGGCCCACAGGGCTAATGATTCTCTAGCAGCAGGTGAGAGGGAAAAAGCCTCTCTCTTTCTCTCCCTCTCTCCTCCACTTGTCTCTCTCTTTATCTTGCGTTGCCTCTCTCGCTCTTTCCCTTTTGCTCACTTGTTTTTGTTCTTCAGATTCCCTCTCTTTCGATTATCAGCTTCTCTCTTTCCACCTTTCTCTCCCTCTCTCTCCCTCTCTCTCCTGCTGATGCGACCATTAGGCTGAGCTGCCGCTGCCTTTATTACAGCAAATGGACTTTAAATGAGCTTTATTGTCATGTTGGCCAGCCAACTGAATCCCTCTCTCTCTCTTTCCTCTGCCCCCCCCTCCCTCCCTCCTCCTCCCCTAAACAGAGGCCCCCAGCATTGAGAGGCTGTTGTCAAAGGACTGGAAGGATAAACTTTTGGCCATGGGCTCAGGGCACATCGGAGAAATTAAAGGTATGGTACAACCAAATAATGACAGAACTAAACTTAAGCCAGCTGTTAAGGAATTTAATTAACCCTTTGAACTTGATTGATGCACCTCCGATGTCCAAAAAACATCCTTAAATCTACTTAAAAAACTTAAAACAAGACTAATTCTAATTCCATATCTTGTCACATCATCTCAAAATTGTTGGTTGTATCCCTGTTTACAGTGCAGACAAACTACTAGCAACTAATGCAACATGACTTTTCATGGTGCAGATTCACCAAAATGTAAACAGATATACTATAAATTTAAAAAGCAGGGGTCAGATGTAGCCCACAGATAATGCACCGACTCCATGGCAACGTTATACTTCCTGTTTACATCAAGCATGAGGGGAAAACCAGTTGCAAAAATGCAAAACATATTCATCGAAATGGAAAAATAAGTGAAAGGAAATCAACAGGATGAGAATGTCCCATCAACATTGCTCATATATCCCTGGAAGTCTTTCCTCTATCTAATATTATATATTTGGTGCGTGTTGAATACCCTGCAAACACACAGGGGAAAGAACACAAACAATTTGCCTGAAACGTTTTTTACTTCATACATGCTGTCCTAGATAAAGTAAACAGCCACTCACATGCCTGTTGACAGCATTTCTGAGTAGCCCAACTTATCCTGAAAATGACAATAAATGGCATAAATGGAAAGACATGTAGTGACCAGACCAGAAGCGAGTAAGTAAAGGGAGTGAAATCCAAGGAAAAACAACCCCAGTTAAAGGTTAACTTCAACTGTAATTGACTGAAGTCAGTTGAACTGAACTCAAACGCACTGAACTGCCCTGAACTGAACCAAGCTGGCCGCTGAGTCGCGTGTTTGACCAACATGTCAAGAAGTCAATGATGTCTCTGCCAGTCCATCAGCTCTGTGTTAATCTCACTGTTAATCACCCATTTTATCCACACCAGCCCGTCTTAACATCCGAGAGCGAGACAGACAGAGCGGGACAGAGGGCAGGAAGTGAAACAAAAAGCGAACAAGAGAGCTGCGCTGTGAAAATGCAGGAGTGAGAATCAGCCAGACAGAGAGAGAGAGAGAGAGAGAGAGAAAGAGAGAGCGACGGGTAAAAAAAGACGTGAGAGAAGCAGAGAGAGGTGGAAGAGTCTGGCTATTATTCCCTGTAACTCCAGGGCAAAGCTGTCGTTCTCCTCCAGTAATTGAGCTTCATTAGGAAGCAAAGCAATATGTAATCAAAGAGCCTTGCGGAGCGGCGTGGCCGTCGAGAGGGGGGCTCCATTGATCAAACCCCCTTTTCCCAGCTCCCTGCCGCGCTGACATTTCTGTGTAGGGGCGTCCCGCTTGGCGCACCACACACCAACAGCTGGGGAGAAATATCAGGAGTATGTATGTGCATGTGTGTGTAGTAGAAGTGCATGTATGTGTGTCTTAGATAGTCCTTACATAACAATGTGTGTCTGTGAGTGTGAACTTGTGCCTGTGCCTGTTCCTGTGGAAAAAAATGACAGAAATGTATGGACAGTTTGCGTTGATAGTTTGTATGTATAGGTGTGTGTGTGTGTGTGTGTACGTTGTTCTCATTTGTCAGTGCATCCCTTGGCTTTTTTTTTCCCCCATCGAATTCCATTGAAGAGCTTTCTATGGGGAACAAAATGATTGCGAGTTGCTGCCTCCTGCTCTGTCGGCCTTATTGAGAAGCAACATTGCTAAAAGACCCCATGCGGCTCACATGGCAAAACACACACACACACACATGCACACAAGTATGGATCTCATAGTGGCATTAGATAGTAGAGAGTGACAGCAAAGATTAATCCCTTAAACTCTTGATTTTCCTTTTGAAATGCCCCTCATACTTCTTTACACACTGTACGATAGTTTTAAATACAGTAGGAGTATTGGCATGTTTCAGCACTTCATTAAAGCTCTATGATGTTACACTGAGGGAAATATTTAAACTCAGGTTTACCCAAGGTTCTTTAAGGCTGCACCCTTTCATCAAATTGAAATATTCTGGATATCTCTTTATAATTTTATACACATTTTCTTCAACTTCTGCCCTGAATATCTCAACTGTAATGTAAAAATGAAGTTCTTTGGGTTTGAAAACACTCAGAAAACACATCCAGTATGCACACAGTCTGCTGTAACCCTCTGAGCAGGTCCTCAGGAAGAGTTAGGCGGTAAATTGCCTTGCTCAATGGCACAATAGCAGTAGATGCCAAGGAAAGAAAGCATGTTGGTGGTGTTTTGTAAGTGGAAGTTGAAAGTCTCGAGTGAATAGCCCGAATCCCCTCTGTTCTCATCTCCTCCCAATTATTGTTTACATGAAAACGTATCGTTTATTTCTGAATAAACAGATTATGCCATTACATTATAGTATCATAACCTATAACCTATATTATCATAACAACTTCAATATAACTGGATTTAGGGACCTAATTTTCTCATTACTCTATTGATTAACTGAGGCGTGTGGTATATAGCAGTGTTTTTAACAGTTGTGGCAAAAATAAGTTTTGGGGCAACAACAAAACTCCTTGTAATGTTACAAACAGCCCTGCAAGTAGGAGGATTTGTGAAGAATCAATGTGAGAAACAATAAACAGCAATAGTAAATATGACGTCTGTAGGCTACAAATCATGTAGTCAAGTGAATTTGAGTTCCTGGGAAAATCAGGTTACTGTAAACCATTTAGTAAGTGCAGTAATCAAAACTTAACTTTATTACCTTAATATTAACTTAATTATTACAGTAAATGTGTTATCGTGTCCACCTCTCCTTTCTCTTCTTCGCTCTTAACTTTCACATCATTCCTTCACCCTCTTCTCTCCTCCACCATCATGTCTGTGTCTTTCCACCTCTCTGCTCCTCCTCTCCCTCCCTCCTTTCCTCCTCAGCCATCTCATCCCCGCTCCTCCCTCCTCACCGGGGGGTGTTATCAATGCAGCCGGGGTCATTAATTAGCACTGCGAACACGGTGACAAGTATTACATTGTTACAAATTGGTTAATTACGCCGTGCACAAGTGTGTGTGTGAGAAAAAAGGAGAGTTGGTGTTGGTTCGGCGGGTTTGTAGGTAAGCACGGGCCGTAGCAATCTGCCTAAGGAGGAATGTGTGTAAACCGATGGAGGAAACCAGTTATCGATCCACCTGCCGGCCTCGCAGCAGCTGAGGAAACAAGCCGACGCAGGCTGATTTATGGGGCGACCACAGAAATTCTGAAAGTCTGAATGGGAGGGAAAGAGAAGGGAAAGACAGGGCAGCTCATGTCCAACTTGGAGAGTCTCTAAATCTCGTCTCAGTTAGGAAGCGTGCTGTTTTCTTGGATTCATCTTCTTCTGCAAATACTCTGGTTTACTGATGAAAGATCCACAGCTGAGAGGGGGATTGAGAACAGCTTGTAGAAAAAGAATAAACCAGTTGTCTTCGTCTTCACACACCTAACTATCCAGGCTGCCGGTTAAAGGAATGTCCTTCCACCTCAACGTACACACTGTTTTGCACAGAAGTGCCCAGTTTTAGTGTGTTTGCATTTGTGCATGTGCATGGATGTGTGTGTGTGTGTGTGTGTGTGTGTGTGTGTATAAAGGGAGGTTAACCCCAACAAGAACCCCCAACAAGAAAGACTCCTTTGATCCATCGTTTCACCTTTGCAACCCCCCTTATCCTTTTTTTCTCCCCCTTGCCCCCTTCCTCCCCACCCTTTCGCCCCCACCATTTGAACAGGCTAACGTTTTTAACACAAGGCTCTTTCTTGTCTTGGTCAGCTTTGGCTACACACACACACACACACACAAGCACGCACACACACATTTCTGGCTCTACAAAGGTGGGTCTGTGAGTTAGGACAGCGGCGTGTTTATTTTTCCAGCGGCCAGTGCTCCCGACAGTTGCCTTTATTGTCCATTGTTGGCGGATGGATGGAGTGCGGGGGGAAGTGAGGGGGGTGGAGGGGGAGGGGTGTCAGTGGGCAGTGGAGGCGGACGGGGTGGGGGGTTGGCGTGAGGTGGCAGCTACCAACAGGGAGGACAAATGGATGGCTCTCACCTTCCCGAGCGGTCAAAGGGCAGGTCAGCAGCCGCGGCTCCTCGCCTTCGCTCCCTCCATCCCTTCTTCTGGCTCCCCCTTTCATCCCCCGTTGTGTGTCTCTTTCTTTTCCTCCCCGTTTCCCTCTCCTTCTCCCTCTTTCTCTCTTCCTCATCTGGTTTGACTGGCGCAGGAATGTGGCCCTGTTAAAGGTAGCAGCTGAAGAACAATGGGGGATTGTGCTATTCCACACATGCACGCACACACACACAACAAAGGCATGTAGGCAAGCATTGGTACATATGACCAGACATGGGCGCACACACTCATGCTGATTGTGCCTCAGTGTGCCTCTAACTACATCCTGTTGAATGATTTAGGCCTTGTGTGGAAGTGTGTTTGTGTATGTGTAATTGTGTGTGTGTGTGTGTGTGTGTGTGTGTGTAATGGAGCTGGTATGTCAGGATCTGAGAGGTCAAAGGTCAGGCCATGCTAAATGTGAGCAGGAGGTTGGCTGACTGCAGGGTAAACACAGACCAGACACGCTCTCTCTCTTTCTCTCTTTTTTTCTTCTCTCTTTCACACACACATTCACAAAACACGGCTCGAAAGCTACAGACCAAGCTCCAAATTTACCCATAATTCAACGCCAATCAAATATATTTAGATTTTACTTCAAGTTTTAGCAAGAAATGCAAATGTTCAAACCTGGCTGAAGATTTATTTTGTTAGTTAAACATATGATTCTGGCTCCGATCTCACATTTGTTTTGCCACCACATTTTGCCTGTGTACAAATGTTTCCGCAGCCAGATTTATTTTCTTTATTTCAATAAGGCAATAAAGGCAGTGATGGATGTGGCTTGAGTAGTCACTGCTGGCCTTCTGTGCACGGGAAAACAAGTCAACATCTGGTTTTACAACTCTGCAGCACACATACGCACTTTGCAGAATGCACCTTCCGTTGACATGCCCCCTCCTACCGTCCAAAGCCCCTAACCAGTCATATATTAGGCTGACCAACAAGCCATGGATAGCTTTACACTACCTTGTTGTTCCTTCCTCCTCCGTTCCTCTCCTTCAAGCCTCTGACCTCTAACCTCACCCCCACAATCCTTTCTGGCCTCTGGATAGCCATGAAAATCTCACAAAGAAGAAGTTTCAGATTTTGTAGAATTTCCGTGTCTGCTTTTTGTTCCTGTTGCATTCACATCTTTTCAACATGCATCTTTTCTAATGAAACCCTGGTTGTATGTCCCTGTATCTGTGATTAACTTCTAAAAAAATAACAGACTTTCCTTTCCAATGATGAAGAAGCTTCATAGCGTAACCTCAACCGAGTCTTGCACTTTTCTTCAAAGTGCTACCATCTCACCTTTGACCCCTCTTTTCCCCCCCCCACCCCTCCCCTCTCTTGTCCTGTAGGTACCCCAGACAGCCTGGCGGAGAAAGAGCGCCAGCTCATGGGCATGATTGGCCAGTTGAGCAGCCTGAGGGAGCAGCTCCTGGCGGCCCACGAGGAGCAGAAGAAGCTGGCTGCCTCGCAGATGGAGAAGCAGAGGCAGCAGATGGAGCTGGCCAAGCAGCAGCAGGACCAGGTAGAGGAGCACGCTGCATGTGAAGGGCTTCATGTGGAAATGCTGTACGCTGTATCCCCACGCTGCAAAACAAATCCAGTGTAACAAGTCATTTAGTCTGGCTTTAGTTCACAAAATAAAAACAAATCACCTGAAGTATTTGTTATATGACTTATCTCCAATCAGGTCATCACTTTTCACTTTTCCTCATCTGTAGATATCTTGATTCTTTGGGTAATCCACCATATTTTAAAACATAAACATCAGAGTACTGTACAATTATGGTGACTGGTCAGTAAACAGTAAACAAAGCACATGATTGGATGCTGATTTGTAATCACAAGTCATAGACACACAAATGCACATACACACATACGCATCACAAATGGTCATCAGAAATCCCCACACAGATTTCAGCTTTTCAAAGGTGTGGTCGGAAAGCAACAAATCACACAGGATTTTTCAGTCCTCTCACACGCTCACACTCACTCACACACACACATCTCGTACTGTACAGTGTTCACACAGCCAGAGACATGCGCCTTTGGCAGCTTGAACACAGGGACATTGCACAGGAACGAGCTGAGGGTATGTAGCGTTGGAGCGGATGCAGTGGAGACATGCGCACACACACTGACACACATATGCGCATACACTCTGTGCACACTCCAAGCTCCCGGGCGAGAGTCTGCCAGGTATTTGCATAGAGAAGGGTTTCCCTCTTTGTTGTGCTTTTTAGCTCCTGGAAAGCTTGGGTTTACAAAGAAAAACAACACACACACTCACAGACACACACACAAACACAGCTGTAAGGACAAATCACCTGTGACAAACACAATGCCTTACAGTGCCCTTGGCTGCATCCCGCACTAGTATGCACTTAGTCTGGCTGTCCGTGAATGCACTGTATGTGGATTCTGTATTCCTGTGGTTCCATTCCACTCTATGAGCCACTGGAGAGCTTCTGTGCAGAAGTTAATTGCATTTTAGGCTCAAAGTTGTTGCTTTCATGCAGAACAAGTAAGAAAGAATGTAAAAGAAGGGCTACCTTAAAAACAGAGTAGAAGGACAATACAAGCAACAAAAGTAAACAGTGCAAATAAATGTGCAAAGTTTAATCAAAACTGCATATTGGCACTGGCTTTACTTAGTCACAGACTTCACTCGACGACCTCCCCTATAAAATGACAGAATTCTCTACATACAGTACGCTCAGTAAAGTTCGTGTTCACGTCAGTAAGTGTGTCGGTGTGACACGGCTGTGAGCTGAGTCCAGATGAGATGAGCTCTTTAATATTTCATACCAGGGCATCGACCCTCTGTCGTGCAACTGGGCCCTCAGAGACCTGCAGATGTGTCGCATCTCCCACAGACCCTGCACACACACCAAAACACACACACACACACACACACACACACACACACACGTGCCCACACTCTCTCACACAAACATACTGCATATACATTGTAATAATGTGTTGTGTGCTCTGTCCTCAGATTGCCCGGCAACAGCAGCAGCTTCTGCAGCAGCAACACAAAATCAACCTCCTGCAGCAACAAATCCAGGTGAGGCCGGTTTGCGTGTGTGTGTGTGTCCATCCACGTGTGTAGTCATGTGTATGTCTCTTTCCAAGTGTACTTGTTTGTGTGTATGTGTTTTGATGTGTGTGTGCGTGGCCCACAAAGGCAATTCTGTGATTGTGATTGTTGCGGCTTTTCTTTGCTCAGCCATCAGCATTCGGGGCCTGAATCAGCGTTGACTTAAAAAGCCCCTCCTCCTCCAACACACAAACACAACCTGTGTAATCACTTAAAAGTGGTCAGTCTGCTTTGAAGAATCAGAAGTAGGGTGCTGGCTAGTACAGTATGTACGTTTTTAAGTCTTTATTGTATAAATCAAAGTTTGCGCGTCAAACTCCCAGTGGAGTACACTTTTTTGATGCTTATTCCATTGTGTTTTTGAGTGATTGTGAAGGTGTTTCCACAGGCTGAGCAGTAGATTGGCCCGGGTAAGCAGCAGGAACGTTGTACAAGTCCAGACCAGGCAACTAAGCCAGTGAAGTAGCCAAGAAGGGGGCCGGAAAGAAGCTCAAAACAGAAAAGCTAACATTAGGTTAATCATTTCCATGGTTTCACCTTATAGACAATAAAATGTTAGAACTGGGTCACATAATACCCCCTAAAATGTTTATCATGGCAGCCACAAGCTAGCTAATAGACATCATTATTAGCCACCCAGTCTGAACACACATTTTTCTCCTAATGAGAGCCGATAGCGAGTCCGCTTCATCACACTGACATCCACAGGAGGAATTCCCTCCACCAGGAAATACTAGGAAATGCAAACTTAGTCAACTGCTTATTTGGAGCCTCTTAGTTATGAACAAGAAACAAATCTAATCATGTAGACTGTGGACAGAAGCGAATAAACTTATATAGACAGAAATCTGCAAAGTAAATCAACTAAAAAGTCCCTTTGAATGTGAATCTGTGTCTTTAGCTCCAGAGAAAATGGGTGGGTATATATGTAACACTTGAAAATGGAAGTATTGTCCTTTTGGGTGCTACACTGGAGCCTCTATGTTGGTCCAGGTGGCTTGGAACGAATAGCCCAGGCCTTTGTAAAAGCAGATGACACTGAATTTTGAGCTGAGAAAGCCAGGCTTTGTATCATAAAGAGACACCCTGTCCAAGGGGGAACACACACACATACACGCACACACACACACACAGACATTCCCTTTCCCCCCGAGAGGTTAGCCATACACAGTTTGTGTGATAAGAGACCTTGTGATAGCATGTGTGTGGGACGTGTGTCTATGTGTGTCCACGATTCTGTGTAAAGCAGCTGTGTTTATTCGCTTTGTGCGAGTTAAATTCTGAATTGTTCGCGTTTTGTGTCTTTGACAAAAGAGAGAGCACATGTTTGTTTCTGAGGATTTCTCTGTGCATTCTCGAGCCTCCATTTCTTCATCTGTGCATATGTGTGTGTGTGTGTTTGCCGCAGCTGTGTGTGTTAAGCTATAAACACGTCCGCTCATGATTCACTCCCTCACGACCCCGCCGAGACAAAGCTCTCTTTTCCCATGACTTTGCAACCTTTTCCCAAACAAGCGTCTCTCCATTGAACAGGCCCAACAATAGTTTCTCACAAGCAGGGGCAGCTGTAGGCAGCCTCGTTAAGAGAGGGACACAATCAACAGGGGCTCATCACAGGAGCGCAAAACGCACGCACACACACATTCACATATATCACACACATCAAAGTACGCACAAACACGGAACAAACATACAAAAACACACGCCTTCACTCGCTCGCACACACGTATCGAAAGCAATCGCAGAGAGCGCTGCGCACTCGCCTGATGATCAAACACACACTCATCATCAAAGACTTGGTCGAGAAATACACTGCTTAATCATTCATGAAGAGATTGTCCGCACAATCCCACAATACAATGGCCTGCCAGAGAGAGGGCACCAGGTTCAGTGTGTTGGGGTGTGTGTGCGTCTGTGCGTGTGTGTGTGTGTGTTTTGTGTCTGTATGATAAGCCCCTTGTGATTGCATTTCCCCCTAACGAGGCTGAGTTCAGCTGTCCCTTCGTGTGTGTGTGTGTTTGTGTGTGTCTGCGTCCTTGGCTTTGTTAGGCCCAAACCCCCAAAGGCCTGTGAAGAATGCTTTCAACCGTCCACTTGGAAGAGGTGATGAAATGAAACGAATAATCAAGCTCATGAAAAAGAGAGGAGAGTGACACACATCCCTCATGAAAGGAGGACAAATTATTTATTGTCCTCGTGTCCGGTTTCCTATTTTTTCTCACCCTGAAACCCAAATCAAGCTAGCGATATGCATGTTACGGTCCACTATTTGGGCCAACGGCACTCGCCGAATGTGGTGCGAGCCGACAAACAAGCGAGTTCATTTACAGAGGCAGGCTTTACAGCAACACAAGCTAATGACGTACAGTATGAACAGGACACGCATGCACACAGCACTCATTAGTGTTCAGAATCAGTGATTGGCTGCTTTCTCACTCTGACTAATTGATTCTACCTGGAATCAACCTTTATTAGCATCAATTGTCATCCATTCATTTTGTCCCCTCACACACACATACACGCAGTAACACACACTTGCACATTATTTTACTTTTCGTGGGAGCTGTGCTACCCCTAATCCTGGCTTAACCCTCGATCTGCTCTTTAGTCCAAGTCCCCAGATTTAACCTTAACCTTTATCCCGACAAAACCTCTAATCCTAACCCTTAATCCAACCCATGACCCTAAATTATACCTAACCTTGACCCAACCAGCCTAATGCAAAGTTTAATCTTAAACCTGAACCCAAACATCCCGACCCTAAACATGAAAAATGACCATTACTTACAAACTTTGCTCAATCTGAAGGTCTAACACAACTTGCTCTCCAAAGAATTGCCAAACAAGAACATGTGTGCATTGCTACCCCCTGCTAGGGGCCTTCTTGTTAAGCTCAAAGGGGTGAGCACATTTCCTCTCACTTCCCTTTGCTTTCCCTCTCGTCTTCTCTCATTCTAATTAAACGACTTGTCTCCGAGGCTCCCTCCGGTGCTGCCGGGGACGACTGTTGCTGCCGTGCAGGGAAGCACGACGGGGATGAAAGGAGCTCACCTGCCGAGCGGCTCAGGGCTTACCTTGAGAACACGCACACATTTTCATAGAACAGAGGCGACACACACACACACTCTCACAATGTACAGTATATTGAAACAGAGGGATGAGGGGACACGAGTGTGTCCTGCCTAATGAATCAAAACTCACTCAACCAAAACACACATGCGCGCGCGCAGTCGAGTGTGTGTCGACCTCTCTACCTCTGGCTGTCTTTCATCTCATCAAGCACCACTGTTGCTATGGGTGGGAGACAGCAAAGCAGAAGAAGAAGAAAAGTGAGATAGAATCAGAAAATCAGTAAAGCCACCTGATGCTTTGACTGGTTTAAGAGAGGCCAGACGCGCCGGCGACAGCAGCTAACAAGCTCTCTATTAAGGTTAACCTACATTCGTAACTCAATCACACAGACACACACACCCTTCCAAGTGTATACCTGATGCAGTCATAAGCACAGCCTCTGTCTGTGTTGAATATGTTTCATTCTGTGGGAGGGAAAAGAGAAAAACAAAAGCAAAAACACTAAAAAAAGATGCTTTTCATTCATTTTAACACACATGCAGTATACCTCATACATGCACACACACAACACACCAGCACCTCTGTACTCTGTGCATAGGAGCGGCTAACCCAATTGCCTGTGTAATTGTTTAATCACTCCCATTACACTGCAACCAGTGTAATTTGTGTTTTCCTTACGCACTGTATGTGTCAATGTGCACGCACGCACACACACACACACACACACATACTCACAAACTGGACCACAACCAACCAGCCATTCCCACTGAGACCCACCCCTTCTCACATGCTCTCTCTCTAATGTACTCACACACAGACATACAGTACCTGTGTGTGTGCATCCTAGCCATTGCTGTGCCACTGCAACATGAACCATGCCCTTACATTCACAACAGGCTGGCCTCTAATAGCCCCTGTCCATAGAAAGTTAATGGACTAATATTAAAAGCCAGCCATCTCTCTCTCTCTCTTTCTCTCTCTCTCTCTCCAAATTAATTATTGGTTCTATCGCTCGCACGTCCCTTCTTTAGCAATAGGTCATCCAGGTCTTGCATTAATTGCCGGAGCATATGGTCGCCAACAGATTTTAGCTGTGGGACTCGCACTTTAGCGGGGGCTATTTTTTTCGCGCGCTCAGATGCGAGCCATATTGTGCGGCGCTGGCAGCTATTGTTCGGCGCATTAACTTCATAGAGCTAATTACTCCCCAATAATAACTTTACCTTGGAGTTTTTAGCGCGCCGCGTGCCAACCAACCTGTTTCGCACCCCATATGTTAATTAGCGGCCACATCTTCATTATGCCGCAGCGGCGCTTTAAGTTCAAGCTGTGCCGCCTGGCGCGTGGTGAACGCAGCCTCGACTCGCTGCCAATTATCCAACTCTTGCTCCCCTCTCCGTCTCGCTTTCTCTCACTCTTTCTCCCTCTCTTGTTCATTCTGTTCTGTCTATCTGCTGTTTATTTCCCGAGAAGTTCTCTCGCCAGGGTGAATTGTCAACTTCTCTCTTTCTTTCGAGTCCTCTTTGCCCCTGTGAAAGTTCTCAAGAAAAAAAGTTTCACACGTTTTCTTTATATATATGTGGTTCTTCTTCCGTTCCGAGTATTTTTCTTTGTTTTGCATACAGTTATCACTGATTAGAGGATTTTTTTTTTTTCAGATGAGTTCCAGTTTTGTTTGTTTCAGGTTTCTTTTTTGGACAAGGAGGGGTTTGCAGATAAAAAGCGGAGCCCCTTATTCTCCACGTCGACAGCCTACAGTAGCGGCAGTGTGATGTTTTGTCTGTGTGTGTTGTAGGTTTTCATGTTCGCTTTGGGCCTGATGTGAAAGAGAAGCTGAGGAGTGCGTTATTCCCCAAAGCGCCTGCTGTTTCAGATGTGCCTTTTCCTTTATGTGGGATCTGGAGATTGTATGATAGATCCGGCCTCTCTCTCACTTTCCCTCTCTCTGTCTCTGTCTCTCTCACCCTCACTTTCTCTCACAGGCTTTTCTTCCTTCTGTCAGTGCATCGCTTTGTCTCTGATTCTTATTCTCTGATTTGGGGGAGCTCTCTCCCTCTCTTTTCTTCCTCTTGGTTTCAAAGTTTACATTGTGATCACGAGGCTAACACACACAGAGCTCATAATCCACTTTAAGGTATTGCATTATTGTATATCCAATATTAGGAGAAATATCAGATTAAGTCATTTCGCTGATGGTAAAGGAATGTAAATGGGAAGGAATGCACAGGGGGCCATGATGAGGGGGACTGATCCACTCCAATATCATATGATCAGCAAGTGAACAACCCCCCTCCCACCCCTCCACACACACACCCAGACACACAGTTTGTAGTCCCTTGTTTCTCCCTGTTACGCTCAACTTGCTCTGACCCGTGTTTTCTGCCTCACAAGTGTGTGTGTTTGTGTGTATTACCCTTTGGAGGTCAGTGCGTGTATGCCAGTGACAACGCTAGGCTATCGGTGCTGCTCATCAGCTCAACAGCTGTTACACACATATCCAACTCAACTATTATAACAGCAACATATGGGAGAGAATGATTCTCCATAAACCATTCTCTGTCTTACTTTCTCTCTCTGTATTTCTGTTTTTTCTCAGTCCTTTGTGTTTTTCGCTTGCCATTCTGTTCATTTCTTCTGCAGCTTGATCTTCTTATCCCATTGTGGTGCCTTACATGTATTGTGTAACAGTTCTGTGGGCTGATTAATGTCTTCCTATTGTGTGCAGGCTTCTTGTTATGAGATAGAAAAAGAGGCAGATACAGAGGAGGAGGGGAAAGTCTATGACATTTTCATTCGTTGTGGAAGAAAGCAAAGCCATGTGCACACACACAGACGTCATACAGTATATGTGCCAGTGTGTCTATGTACAGTATGTATGTATTACAGCTGCCACTGACTTATCTTCCTCCTCTCCTCTCCTCTTCTTTTCTCTCCTCTCTTCCTCCCTACGGTACATTACAGTATTGCTAGCCAGCTCCACTCCAGCATATGTCCAATTAGGCCTGAAAGGCAAAGCGGAACTGTTCTGTCTGTGATTCGTCCCCGCGGGGGTCCTGTCCGAGCATCGCTCTGGAACGCCTCTCCCTTCTGATCGCGCGGCGCAGGCGGCACGGCGGTTTATGGTTTACCAAAATGGTGGAGTAATTATTGTTTTTGGTGTAAGGGGGAAACAGGAGCCGCTTGAAGAGAGCGCTATTCCCCTGCGCCGTGATAGTTTGATTACAGTGCTGCTGGCTGCCGCATGCCGACACACAGGAGCAGGACAAGGAGGGGGAGGAGGAGACACACTCGCACACAGAAACACACACACATAGGTATTTACAGTACACGGGCATGCATACGCCCAGGGAAACTTGAGCATACACACACAGGCAGGGAAAGCTGGGAGCGCTGTTAGCACCGAGAGACAACCACTCTCTCTATTTACCTGTCTCAAGCACTAACCACTTCAAGTGTCCATATCGCTGCAATATTACCTGATTGTGGCGGCGGCGCCGCATCCTTATGATTGTGCCACCATTTCCAGCCATTTTCATCATTCCAGATCAATTTTCCACATCAAACAGCTTTTACCTGCTATTATCCTATTCAGCTATTACCTCTCTGCCCTCCTGGCAAAATAAGAGAGACAGGAGAAGGAGGAGATGAGGTGTGAAGAGGGAACAAAGTGCTTTGCAACCAGGGGTACAGGTCAAAGGCCCTAAAGACTCGATCAGGGATTCAATTTAAAGGAGCACTCCACCAATTTTACAAGTTAAGTTACGTTTAGTTTACTCGTCATGAGGAGACAACAGTTGTATGATATCTTCTGTCGCTCTGTAGGACATCAGGTTGCATCATGGGAAATGTAGGATCCATGGTTTTGGGGGCTTGATGCATACTATGGGCAAAAATTCAGGATTTCTTGAGCTGTACTGCTGCAATTTTGACCATTCATTTTTTTAAATCTGTTTCCCAACTTTATGGAAGTGCAGTTTTAATTTGCTGGACAACACCTTTAATTCCATTTTTGTTATTCGCTGTAGCAAGACGTCCATCCTTCAATTTTATTGTAGGTCAGTTTGAAAAGCGTTGATTTAATCCAGCTTAACTCACGCAAACAAATGCTCTGTAGAGACCATATATTTCACCAAAATCGAATACTCATCTGTCTCTACTAATGCACATGAGGGAAAAGAAAGAATAATTCTAAGAGTTTTACTTATTGAGGACATAAACTGAAAGAAACACACAAGCAACCTGTGAACTGATTTGAAAGGTTGGATCTTATAAGTCTGTAAAGACAGCACGGGTGGACGTGCAACACTTTTGTCTGAAGTTAGTTTCCATACACCTGTTTTTAAATGTGCACATACTGTAACAGAACTCAAATGGATGGACCCGTAAAAATCTGAAAAAAAAAAAGCCTGAATGTAACAAGAAAACAATTTTGAAAAAAAATATTGTATACTGTAGATAGAGAGAAAAAGAGAAAAAGTACAGAAGTGATTAAGCTGATTTGTTAAATAAGTGATTACATTGCAGGACCTGCCTCTTCTTCTTTTTATTTCAGTACAGTGTGGGCGCAGCATTGTTGTACTGCTGCCATGCCCGAAGATTGAAAAGCAAAACTGCTAGCCAATGAAAACACCACATTGTATGTTTCAACAAAAGCAACATGACATGATGACATGATTTCATTTCATTCCTCAGTTACTGAGGCTCTGTTGAGTATCTTGTCGCATCCAAAATGTTGCCCAGTAGTTTATGGAAACACATTGATCTTCTTGTCCCGACTTTTTGGAAAATTGCTTAAAATTTGCACAGAATTTGGCTTGAGCTCGATCCTCTCTTCATATTTGTGGTTTCTTCATCATACCGGCATTACACCTCAGCTTTACAGCTCGATAAGATTCCTTATTTTCCTCCTTGTCTCACCTTTTTCCACTCTCCCTCTCCTCCACACTTCCTCTCCTCATCTTCTCCTATCTTTCCTCTCAAACTGTCAGTCAGTCCATCACACGCGAGTCTTTGTGTGTTGTTTTTGGCAGAACGCTGTTTAGTGCAACCATCTGTCTCCTACTTCTCTCTCTTTCTGTCTCCCTATCGCTCCTTCTCTCTCTCTCCCTCTCCTGCCGTCCCTGCCAAAGCCACCCATCGGAGGAGCTTTTTTCTGCTTCTCCTTTTAAAATCCTGGAAACCTTGTGAAGTCGTATGGCTCTCTGCCGACGGGCGCGCAGAGGCTGTGTCTGTGTGTTTGTGTGTGCGTTGGTGTGTTTGGGTTGTTGGGGGGATTGATGTGGGGAGAAGGGAGAGAACATCATCTTCCAAATAAAAGGAAAAGGCCAGCTGTTGTGAGAGTTTGGTGAACTGTCCTCATGACTTGCTTTTTGTCTTTGAATCGAGAAGATGGAGTGTTTAGAGTCTGAGTGTGTGTGTGTGTGTGTGTGTGTGGGTGGGACTTCATTAGTGTCTTTGCAGACAGATATCATATGTGTGTTCCATATGTATTACATGAATATATGTATATGAGCCTGAATGCATATGATTCTGAGAAATTATTATGATGTAATTCAGATGTAACTGTCTTCAGAATGGTACTTAAAGCTGTTCTG
Source organism: Oplegnathus fasciatus (assembly GCA_003416845.1). NCBI lineage: Eukaryota > Metazoa > Chordata > Actinopteri > Centrarchiformes > Oplegnathidae > Oplegnathus > Oplegnathus fasciatus. Next base: position 274,205 of record NTHP01000394.1, on the reverse strand, counting down.
GGATCAGTTACACACACACACAGCATTATATTTAGGATCAATTTCAACATTGTTTTCAGTGCATGTCTATGGATGGTCACTCAAAAAGATGCCAAAGGTGCTCATGTTTTCTTCTTCTTTTTCTCCCCTCTTCCTCTTCCTCCCCTTTTTCTCTGTCCACCTTTCCTTCCTCGCTCCCTTTCATGCCTCCTTTTCCCTTTCTCCCCACCTCTTCTCCCTCCTTCATCAGCAGGTCCAGGGCCAACTCCCTCCGCTGATGATTCCCGTCTTTCCTCCGGACCAGAGGACTCTGGCGGCGGCTGCAGCCCAGCAGGGCTTCCTCATGCCCCCTGGCTTCAACTACAAGCAGCCTGGCTGCAGTGAGTAACATCCACGCACACACGCACATGCATTCATAAATAGGTGTAACTTTCAGTGTAAAAGTACTTTTTATGTGTGATGTTTCAAGTGTTTTTCACCAAGCAAGGTAGAGTCTGACCATTTTCCCACACAAGGAGTCGGATTGTTTCCCAAAAGACGAGCTCGCCCCTACAACAACATCTCTCTCTTAATAGAAAAACCAGTCCAAATACACCCTTCCTGTTTACACTCTCAATTTCTCTCTCTTTATCTCTCTCTCTCTCCCCCTCTCTCGCTCAGTCCTTTTGGCTCCTTCCTTTTGTCTTGTCTATTTTTTGATGTATAAAAGCAACAAAATACAGGCGTCCTGCAGGACATGTTTTTT
>NTHP01000394.1:210848-228762 GCA_003416845.1 Oplegnathus fasciatus | reverse complement strand
TTCTGTGAATGCTAAGAAGGGAAAGAAAATACATTTAAAGAATGTGTGTGTGTGTGTGTGTGTGTATAGGGTAGGATCATGTGCGTCGGATGTGTCCCCATTTCTGCACGGTGCTCGTTTCTTCCCTGTTTCCACCCTCCGCAAATCTCGGCGGTGGCAGCGGCGGCAGTGACATTTGGGAGCAATTTTTAAGTGCGCCTGCAAAGGTTGTCAAGGGATTAATCTCATCTCACGCTGGGGCGCAGAAAAAAACGGCTTCCTCCAAGAATTAAACACAATTTACCCATCAAGACAAGTCTTTCAGGATGGGAGACAAGCATAAATAATATCTCCTCGGTCCAGATTCGCTAATTTACAAGCTTAGCATCTCCAAATGTTATTAGCGGGAATGACGAGGTTACCAGAAGGCGCTGTAGGGAATGATTTGTTATCCGGGCGAGCAGCAGCTGTAGCAAAAAGCGCATGTTGGAGTGCTGGGATAGAAAGACAGACATACCTGACACCCACTGCCTCACCCCTCCTTCCCCTCTCCTCCCCCTCCACTGCCACTACGACACCCGGGACTGCACACACCTCAGGCTGGCAGATAGTGAACTTGGCATCTCTCAAGCTAATGTTCTTTTCCACTCCTCTCATTCTCATTTGCTTTCAGTCTCCCCTTTCTCCCTCTCTCTTATTGCCGTTTATTTTCTCTGTTTTCCCTCGGTTTCTCTCCCTCTCTCCCTCTGTATCACTCTTTCTCTCCCACTTGCTCTTGAGGCTCGAAACATCAAATAGAACATTTGGGCAACCGTTGTCATCTTGGCAAGTGTTGAAGTAGCTCTCGTCTGCAATAAAAAAAAAAAGAGAGAGAGAAGTTTTTTTAGATATTCAGACGCTCTCAACATATCAGTCAAAGCGAATACAGATGTCTCTATGCCTCGTCCAAAAATATGTTCGTCTCTTCTAAAGATCTATATCGGCATCTTTGCTCGGTCACCGTCAATCACGAGGCGCCTGAGTTCTCTGGCCAAGTTTAGCAGAATTCTCCGTGATTAACTTTGTAAATAACCAGGTGCCTCCTGAATTTGGATGCTGCACCTTTTCTAAGCTGACAAGGAGCTAACACCCTCAATCTGACGTCGCCGTTGTGTGAGATGGATCACTCGCTCTGTGTGCGCCTTTGTGCACGCATGTAGGTGTGCGTGTGTGTGAGTGTGTGTGTGTTCAAGGGAGAGTATTTTGATCTGCGCTGGCTGTTTATCTTGCTGAAACAGGAGTCTCCCGTCACTCCAGCCCCTTTCTGATCCTGACAGATGAGTTCAACCCCAGCCTGCAGCCTCCGAGGGGAAGAGAGGAGAGGAGAGAGAGAGAGAAAAGGAAAGGGGGGGGTGGGGAGGTAAGAGAAAGAAACAGATGGATATAGGAAACAGAAATAGGAGAGAAAGTGAGCGAAAGAAAGAAACACACATAGGGATGGAGAAAGAGAAGAAGACAGACAGAAAAGGGAGAGGACTGGAGGAGAAAAGAGAGGGCGCTTAGCTTCACCTGCCAGTCTGTGTTAGCAGGGATGAGCCAGAGTTCCCTGCTTCTGGAAGCTTAGTGTCAAAGGTGGGACTGCAGGGCTCTGTCTGACGTCTCTGTGTGTGTGTACTGTATATGTGTGTGTGTGTGTGTGTGTGTGTGTGTGTGTGGGCATGTGTCTTCGTGCCCAGTAGGGGTTCCCCCGCACGTTCCCACTTCTCGCCTCTCCACCGCTCCTCACATCACTTCTCCCTCTTGCCATCACTCAGGGGTTGGTGGGGGGAGGGGGGGTTGAGGGATGTGTGTGCATGTGTGTATACAGTGGTGTGGAGGGGTAACGTGGCAGGCATCTCTTCAGACAACCAAAACAGAGGACCCTGATCTCTGCCAGACTAATTGGATGATACATCTGTGTCTTGTTTTTGACAATATTACATTTTTTTAAATTACAATCTTTAAATTATTTTCTGGGTCATGTTGTTTGGAGAAATAGGTATTTCTGGAGTTAAAAGTGGCCTAAAATAAAAACTGCTCCGACATGAATTGAAGAAAAACACAGCAAGAGGGAGTTTAAATCTGCTGTACCGATCAGCTAAACCAACAGTCTCTACATTATGAAATATTATATTCACATGGCTAATATTTTATATCAGAGCACCAGGGATTACTAGTCACTTTTACGCATGTGGGGGAGAAAGTAAAGATGTTACTGGAACGTCTATGTAATTGGTCAGATGTCACAAAGCTTTGTGACCTGAAGTGAATCTCACTTATAAAACATCTCAGCTCTTCAAATACCCCTCTAAATTCATGTTTGTCATGCTGGTTACTGAGGAAAACAATAACTATGGATGTTCAACAGTTTGCACGCATTAGTCAAAACTTATGTTCAATCCACAATGAAACCAAATGACTTGTGTTTTTGGGAATCAAACTTAGAAGGATGAAAACGCACTAAATCCACTTGAAAACTCCTTACACCTGCAATAGCTGACTTTCTGGTCACTTCGGGGCAGTGGAAACAAGTTGTGAACACGACACTGACATACTGTCACCTTTTAAGTTGATATGGTGAAGTCAGTCACCCGTTTATACATCCAAACAATCAAGTAAAAAAAACCAAAGTGTGTGAAATGTCAGTCAACAGGTGGGTTGTAATAGTGGTTCACCTGGCACTCAACAACAATGACCTTGGAAAATCCAGCTGTACTTCTATTTAGGTAGGCAGGCTTTACCCTGAATTAAAGGGCCTATTAGGCTCCAGCAAGGATGTATTTTCTATTGCTTGTGAGACAAAGAGTTTTACCTTTAATTAGTCTCTTTTCACTTTCTGCAGGCTACTGGAGCCCTATTATTGTTGCCTTATTATTTTATTATCCACCACTCTCACCTCAGATGCATGTATTCAGTTCAGTCCAGAAAGACCAAATGAATCACCGTTGGATGAAAAAAATCAAACATTCACACCTCTGAGACTCCGGTGTGTCCATTCCTGCCTACAGTCCCTCCAATGTGCAGGCTGTTTGTTCTGTTCCTCTCTTTTAAACCTTACACCACCTCCAACTTTTACCTCTTCATTTTTCTACATTTTTTTATCAGCTGCCATTTTTTGCCTCTATTTTGTAGTTGTTCCGTTAGCTTAGCATAGAGGATTTCTTTCTCTGAAAAAGCGTTACTATCTATATTACAATACTATCTATATTACGTTACAAGTATTTGCTGCAGCACTTGCTGTAAATTAGAATTTGAAGTCATTGTGATCTTACCAAAATTTAAATGTCATCATAACTGTTTGCCTTCCTTGAGGCCTCGTCACATCAGCAAAGCAAATAAATCTTTGCGTCATGTTCGACGTTGGTGAACTCTGACACATGAATTTGCAGCATTGACCAATAACAAGCTTGACAGTGCTGACATGTTGGTAAATCCAAAACAGAGAAAGCTATTGTAGCATATTAGCTGTGTTGCCTATTCACTTTTATTTAACCTTCCTCTGCGTAGAAATACATCTCATGAAAAAATCGTGTGAACTTGTTGTCCCATTAGGAACCAGGCTAGCAACCCCCCTTCAATAACTCTGTGGAATGAAATGATGTACAACCCTGAGAGCAAAATGCAAGGATGGAGTAAACGGACCAGTACAGAGAACACGGGAAGAAGTTCAGAGAGTTATTGTGACTGACCAGCGCTACCATGTCCCCGTCTGGCTGGCAAGTTAGCAGCTAGCTCGCCAGCTACAGTAGCTCTGCAAGTAGTCACCAAGTTTCTAGAACCACATATTTCGAGAAGACGCGAGGATTTCATTGTGCCACTTCATGGTGTCTGTCAAGCCTGTGACGATGAGCTTGAGCTTAAGTGCAGTGGTGTTCGTAAAGGCTGCTAAATACAGAAATATGAAATAGACAACATCATTTCAAAAAATGCAATCCCTGTCAAGACAAATGACGTGAACTACACATTGTAGGTTGAGTAAGGATATGTTCCAAAAATTATTAATTAGTAATTTGCATTATAAATAATATCAATATGGTTTTGACTGAGGTTTTCATTTCTGTAACATAACTTTTAATTTCTGTTATTCACGTACCGTAGCATACCGGTTGCTGATTCAAAATTCAACAAAAACACACACAAACTGTTTGACATGAAATTAAACTTTTCATGTACACTAACTTCTCTGCTTTTTAGAAACAGTCCATTAAATCTTCACCAACAAATTGAAAAGAAAGTGGGTGTACCCAGACGTTAAAGCCAGAAGGTTACATTGTGTCTGTACAGATTGTAGTTTACTTAAGCCCTACCTGTACTAATGTTGTCACCAACGTTAATACCTGTACGTGTATAATGTTTTGCCAAAAAAGTGGCACTACTTTTGCTTCTCACCCCATTGGTCTACTTCCTTACCTTTCTCATAACTCCCAGACCCCCAACTGAACCCCATCACCCATTCACCACCACCTCCTCAACCCCCACCTGCCCCTCTGACTGACGTCTTGCCCCTCTGACGACCCCCCACCACCTCTCCAAATCATTTCATACCTCTGTCGGTTCCCGCCCACGCGGGCCTCTTCCTTGCTCGCTTCCCTCCGCCAAGTCACAGGGGGCCCCCGCTGATGCCCGAGGCTCCACAGCGCTCTATCTCCCTCACGCACACACACCCACCCCGGCCGCCACCACCTCGGCAGCACCGGGCCATCTGTAGAGTCTCGGTATGCTGGTGTGGCGAGCCAAGTCACCTTGCTGTTACACAACTACTTTTACGACCTTTCACATGCGCTACACACACGCACACCTTGAATTAGCTTCACAGTCAGCAACAATGTGTGTCTTTGTGTGGAGGTAGGAGGCTTTTGCTTGTGTGTGTAGGTGTGGAAGTGTGTTTGTGCGTCTAAAGGAGATACTGCAGCAGGAGAGCGCAAACACAGGGGGCCAATGTGATTTCAGCCCGTCTATTGAACTGGTGTAATTGGGAGCATGACCGACGGCGTAGCGGCTAGAAGGCTATATGTCAGACCAACCGCTTTTAGCGCCATCTCTCTTTCCCTTTTTTTCTCTCGTTCACACACACATGCACTCTTTCATCTCTTACCATCGCTTTACATTGCCCGTTCTCACCTCACACCCCTCCATCCATGTGTCTCTCCTGAATGGGATGGAAGCCCATTCTTTTCACAGCCGAACATCCTCGGCGAGAGGCCCTAAAGAATGTACCGTATGTGCGAAGGGTCGGACCTCTCACCCCGACCCGACCTGCCCCGAAACGAGGAAAAACAGCAGGTCTTTGTAATGGCTTGTAAGCAGGATCTGAAGTTTCTCCCACTCAGCGTCGCAGGGAGACCTTGACTTCGACCCCTTGTTGTATCTGGCATCGCAAAATGGGAGCTGTAAATGTAGAATAGTTTTCATTGAAAAGAACGGCGCACAGAAAGATGTTGTTTGCCAAATAGGCCAAATTGTCTGAAAACACCCCTCCTACAAGGTGTTTGTTCACATTCTTACATTCTGTTATTTTATGTGAGAGCTTGCTTCTTGAAAAGTGGCAATAATGCTACAGGCCTGCAAAAATTAGACCTTTCGGAGAGGTAACTCTGCGATGCTTACCAGTTAATCCACTTAGATACCCTGCCCCTGAGTCTTTCTCCCTTTTTCTTTTCTTCTTTCTTGTTTACCTTAAACGCCTCGCTCTCTAACTCAAACCTGCCTCCGTTTTTTTATGTTTTTTTTCCCTCTCCTCTCTCTTTCAGCTTCTCTTTCTCTCAGATCTGTGACAGATAGAAAAGAGGACTACGGGGCCACGGAGCGGAGGCTGTGAAAATCTCACCACACTTTTAATGACTTTTAATGAGATTCATAAAACATGCAGAAACTTGCAGAAAAAGGGAGAGGGAGAGAGAGAAAGAAGGAGGGACTGAGAGCGAGAGACGGAGAGAAAGCAGCACCGCCCGCCACCAAGCTGACAGCGAGCAGGCTTGACATTTGGCCTCTCGTAATTAGGGAAGTGCCAGATTCCGTCCCACTAAATCTCAGCTCAAAATCATTATTCTCGACGGTGTTGACTCCGCAATGTCCGACCCGCTTAAGCCCTCCTCGGTGCTTTTTTGTCCCCCCCCTCCTCCTTTCTCCCCCGTAAATATCGCAGCCAAAATTACATTACAGTTTTGCGCTTGCCTCCCCCTTAATTGCTTGCCCTCCAAACACAATCTGCTTTGGCAATACATAAGATGGTATGTGAGTTAACAGCGACAGTGAGTTGGCAGCGAGGCAGCTGAGCGGCGGTCTGTGAAAAAAGGGAGCACTAAGACGAGGAGATAAAGTGTGGAGGAGAGCTGGAGAGGAGCTGATCACACACAGACAAGCTGGGGAGCAGCAGACAGATGCCATGAGAGCACGGCTGTCATCCGCGCAGCCAGGATGGAGGGAGGAGAGGCGGAGCAGAGGGAGGAAGGAAAGGCCTGGATGGAGAGAGATGGAGGAAAAGAGAGGCAAGGGAAAAAAGGAGGAGTGGGAGAAGGGATGGAAAGGAGGCAGGGAGGTTGAAAGCAGCAGAGGAGGCTACTGTAATGGACGGAAATGTGAGGAAAAAAGTAAAAAATGTGTGAGTTGAAAGACAGGGATGAAGGAGAGAAAGGAATGAACAAAAAGAAGAAACTTTTAGAATTTAGAAAGAAAGTACAGGAAAGTACGGGGTGCCTGGTACTATGTAGCACCTCTGTAACCAGAGGTGTACTGCTATTTGTTTAAGTACCGGAGCGCACTTATGAAGCATGTGCATGCATGCATGCGCACGGTTAAGTGGTGGCTCGTTTCGAAGGTTATGGCTGTGTTCGAAATCGCATACTAACATACTATTCAAACTAAGTATGGCGTAAAATTGAGTACGTAGTGCGTTCCAACTGCACAGTATGTGGATTTTAAGTACGCGATAAATGCCCGGATGCATACTAGATTAGAAAGAATTTCTGAGTGTGCTACGTGAGCTTACTTGATATACTCAACCGCCCCAAAATGCATTGCAGCTCTTCAGCCTGTCCAATGGCGGACTGCGAAGCGGACAGTTTAAATAATTAAATATTGAATAAAATAATTCCGAATGATAGCAAGTGACATTAAGGTACAGTTAAGAGGAAAAGCGCAGGAGCTCACATATATAATGTACTGTCGAAAAAATATTTAACGCTAAAATATTTAATAATATTAATTTGCCTTAAAATAATCCTGGAAAATATTACTTATATTATTTGAGTTGAAGAGAGATCGATACAGTCATATGATGCAGAGAAGACGTACTGCTCGAGTATATTTCAGTGAGAACAGTCGGCGGGTAAATGCATACTTAATCGTTAATTTAGTACGCAGTATGCAATGAGTATGCGATTTCGAACACACTCAAGTTTACATACATTATTTAACTACGTCATCGTAAACTTTTACCCTTTTAGCTGTTCCAAAAACATGAAAGAATGTTTTGCTGCCTTTTCATCTTTACTAGTTAACGTTAGCTAGCCATAGACTGGAGAAAAAATAATTTAATTCATCAAAGGTTACCAGCAGCTATATCGACAACTTTTAAGGTGGAATGTTTTCTTGCATGTTACTCAATGCATGAGTTGATGTCTTGAATCAATCAACATACCTTAAATGTCAATATGACTACTTTGACCGTTCCATTTGCTTTTATTGGCTCTCTTGCATGACATACGCTTTAATGATGATTGGATCTTCAAGCTATGGAAGAGGATTAGGGCCACGTGAAAAATTTGAGTTCTGAGTTTAAAGTCAGAATTTTGACTGATAGCATAACTGTAGCTGTTAGATCTGGTTATTATGGCACAGCTTACGTGCTTAAATGAAAGATGAAAGAGGAGTTCTGTGAATCTGCACTCGATTGCTCTTACTCAGTAACCGGATGTGTGTCTCAGTAAACTGAAACTTAATTGCGAGAAACTGAATGTGGAAGTATATAGAGAGTTGAATTTTCAGTGAGGATCAAATACAGTTTCAGAGCAACTAAATTCAATTCCATAATATTACATTCAGTTCAAGTTTATTGGAATTCACTTTCAAACTAATAAATTCAATTTCAAATTATGCTATTAAGATTCAGTTTTTTAATGCAATTATTCAAGTTAAACAATACAAATTCAAATATAAATGATTAAAATTCAGTTTGTAGTGACACATATTTCTGCCCATAGAAATGTGTCATTTTGTCTTTCCATGTTTCCTTTCCATCTCTAAAAACAATCACTCTTTAAATAATGATTATTAAATTACACTATATGTCCAATGGACAAGCAGTAAATGTGTCATGACATTGTGTTGTCTGCGTAAACTTTGTGTGTATACCATTACTATACTGACATTGAATGAAGAAATTCCTATCCGACTTAAAAAGAATAGAATAAAGTATGCTGGTGCCTATACAGTATATGCAAAAATCCAAAGCGAGAAATGAGTCCTTCACCTCCTAAAAATGCTGATGTTGGGAATAATCCTGTTTTTCCTGTTTAGGCACTGCACCATTTCGAAGTGTGTGCATGTCCATACTGAGTTTGGTTTATGCTGGTTTTACTTTGAGCTTTATTACTGGACAAAATATGAATTACTGTATATAGATTTAGAAAAGAAAAATAAGTGTTTTTCTTCAATTTCGTCATTGCCATTTATCTCGCTGTATATTGTATATTAATATATAATAACATGATGTATTGCTAAATGCAAATACAAAGAAATGTCAATAGAAGAAAATGAAAAAAATAGAGTCTCACCTTACTGCTAAAGTTATCTTAGAGCAGACTAAATTAATGAAAACACACGGGAACATTTTCATTATGTTCTCTGACGTTATCATAAAAACTTTCTTACTCACGGGTGAGTGGCACACATGGCAACCATTTCATGCATCACCATCACCAGTCTGAATATTATTTTCTATCAATTTAATCAGTCAATTCAAATAAAATCAATTCAAATGTCAGCTAAGAAAAGCAATATAATGTTTCACTAAATAACCAAATAATAAAATAAAACAATAATCATCAACTTCCTGTCAGCAGCAGCATCTCTAAACATCAAATTACTTACACTCGTATATATGCACTAACTGCACATTCTTGTGCTCTTTGACCTCTCAATAACCTCTTTGTTCCTAAGGAGATCTTAATTAACACAAAATGTGAATTAGATACAGTAACAGTAATAGTATAGCTGCCATGGTGAAGAGTCTTCTTATCATTTTATCTCATTTTACTTCTCACATACGACCCTTTCTGTAACCATAATAGGTAGAAAATATATAACGCGAATGAATGGGAGCAAAGAGAAAGACGGGAAATGATGAATGAAAGTTTACAGTGTTAAAGCAAGAGAGCGTACAATATCACTATCTAATACAGTCTTGTCTATTATATCAGTGATCATATTTCCTTAATCTGAAATGTCACTCTTGTATAATATTTTCCAGCCGGTCATATGTTACACCATGTGAAGTATAGTGCATGAGGTTCATTTACTTCTGTATCCGTCTTAGTTCATCATTCAACATCTGTTAAATCCAGGGGATCCAGTCAGTGTCATCTTTTTAAAAAAAAGTACCATGATTTGTTTTAAGCCTTTGCAGTCAATCATTTTGTATAAAAAAAAAAACACTTTTCAAATGTGCTATAACCACAAGCTAATACCCCCCAGCATGCACCATCATCCCATCGCACACACACACACAAAAAAAGCACTGCCGCAAGCTCCTTTTTCGCCACTTTATGAGAAGTTTAGACAAAGTTCCCTCCTTTTCCTTGGAGGCTTGTGTCTTGCAGAGAGAGCCCATCACAAAGCGTCAGCTAATCTGGGAGATGGCAAAAAGGGGACATGGGTTTGACAGGGGCTCGCTTACTCCATAAGCCTGCCATTAACGCTAATCCTTATGGGTGACGAGCAGAGGAGGGGCAGTGTTGAGCAGGGAGGGACAAGACAGCCTGTAAATATCAATAACAAATAGGAGACGTGGTGGTATTAGCCCCCTCCGCCCAGTTCCACCACCGCCACCAAACCCTCATCCCAGCCCAGTTTGGCCCCCATGTCTTTATCCTTTATCTTGCAGGGATTGGGCTGAAGTTAATCTCTCCAGCCGTTATGACAGTCAATTAGCAGAGAAGAATGTAGCTGGACTCAAGATGCTTGAAAGTGAATGTATGGGGGGTTCATGGGGTGCGTTTGTGTGAGTTTGGTATCGAGGGGTGTGTGTGTGTGTGTGTGTGTGTGTGTGTGTGTGTGTGTCTGTGGAGAGATGTTCCACAATGACAACTATCTCTCTGTCCGCCCCCCTGGAGAGCAGATGGGATATGAGCCTGCCAATGAGACAAGAAGAAAGAGTGGTGTGTGTGTGTGTGTGCGCGCGCGCGAGTGTGTGTGTCAGTCATGCATATGCACGCACACATGCATAAGGGCACTGTGTGTGTGTGTGGCTGTTTTTCTGTGCATTCAGTGCAACAGTGTCTTCCCGTACAGTTCTACTGAGTACAGAGTTGATGAGAGTACATTTACTGAAGTGGCTGCTGCCTATGGACATGACTAGTAGGAGCGAAAAACACAGGCACTGCAAACATCAATAATTGGATTTTTCACAATGTATTCCAAGTGTTTTTGTGTGCCTTTCACCCATAGATTTGCTTTTACAGATATCCATACAGGTTTTAAAAGATTGGGCCAATGGTCATCTCACAGAATACAAAATCACATTGTTAAATCATTGCCTTTAAAATCATCACCATTAAATGCTTGATTATTTGAAGTGTAGTTTCCCTAATCTAACTAATCAAGTCGCTTTTTAGTCACATTTCACGTTAGGAACAATGCATCCATCTACTGGCAGGTAATTTAACTGAACGCAGCAATCCAAACACTCCTTTGAAAACAGGACAAAGTATTCCTTGAAACAGCCATATTTTCTATAACATTTTGTACAAGTTTAAACAAACTTAATTCTCAAACCTCCCAAACTTGGCTGTGAATTTAAGATAGGTTGCCGTTTAGCTTCAGGGCTGCTGCGATTTCTTTTCTCACACTTTTGAGGTAATATGATGATCAATAGCAGCAGAGTGAATGATCTAACAGCAACAGATGGGTGATTTTGGTGTCTGTGTTCTCATTATTTAGGAGATAAGTTTGCCAACACGCTCAGAAACTTGGTGTAGACTCTTAATTACACCTTTTCTTTTAATACAACAGGTTTTTTGAGATACGGTATGTATCATTCCTGTTTGAAAATGTTCTGTACAGTGGAGATATGAGAGCAGAAACAAAGGCAACATCTTCAAATGTCTTGTTTTAACTGACCAACCGTCCAAAACAGACAGGTATTCAGCTTTCTATCATAAATAACCACGAAAAGCAGCAAGTTCTCACATTGGAAAAGTTGAATTCAGAGAATGTTTGGCCTTTTTGCTTAAAAAATGATTAATCAATTATCAAAATAGTTGTCGGTTAATCGAGTTGTCCATTAATCGACTGGTAAACAGTGCAACAGCAATTACATACTGTTGCATGTTACTTAGCTTCCTTAGTTTACATATAAATAGCTTCTTTTTAAAATTTCACTTGCAAAAATGCAGCTTACTTGGAGGAGAGTAACATTGACATCTATCAAATTAAATCTCTCATCATCTAAATCTAATTCTAAAACTGGGGAAAGAGCTAAAAGCGTTGTTGTAAGCTTGTTTACCTTTTAGGATGCTGGTGAGACAAACAGTCGGCGGTGGAGCCCAGCTCCGTCCTGGCCTCCAGAGAGAGGTTAGGGCAGCCACCCAGGTGCCCTGAACCAGAATGAGAGGCTAAACTGGGCCGCAGGATGCCCCCTGTCCCTTGAATGCCTCTCCCAGGGTAGAGAGGATCCGGAGGCCAGCCCAGCACAGTCCAAAACTGAGCCCGAGTCAGCCCAGGGGACCAGGACAATAGCCAAGAATTTGTTCATATGGTAATGCAATCAACATCAAATCTAACTAGAACAGATTTGGGTTTTTTTGTTTATTCATGGTGCTTTTTTTAAGTTATGAAGGCGCACATACTCTCATGCCCATAAACCCTGCCGAACTGTGGGTAAACATAGCCGTATACGCACATATAAGCAGGCTTCCACACACACACACACACACGAGAAAACACACAGAGCAGCAGCAGTAGCAGCTGCATAAGTCTTTGGGTGAGTGCACATCTGTTAGACTGGCTTAGCACAGTGAAACTGGCTGTTGACAGCAAATGTTTTCACTAAAGCCCACACTGTGAGTTATTGTATATGGAGGCTGCTACGCGGAAAGAAAGGACGACTTCATTTATGCTCCTTCTTCCTCTCTCACTGTCATTCTCTGTGTCTCATGCAAACTCTTTCAGTCTCCCTCTGGCTTTCCTTTCATGTGCTGGCAGTTTGAGACGCACTGGTCAGCAAGTTAAATCAATTATACTTCTAGCGGTTGAAATACTTGCAGCCATTTGAAATAAATGCTTTGCCCAGGTATCTCTTTAAAACCCCCCATTTCCAGAGGGCAGACGGCAGGTCGAGGCCACATAACTCCGACAATCTATCATCTGCCACCTTGGCGCTGGCTGTAATAGCCTCTCTTCCTTCTAATATCAAGAGTGAATGGTAGCAATGATAGAAAGGCATGTTTTTATGTGCCTTAACTGTGGATGGATGTGATTGTATGATTGATTTGAGACCCAGTGTTCTTTCCTGTGAGTCAGAGTATTTGTGTGTAGGCAGCAAATGAAAAATACCAGCATGTAGTGATTGGAACAAAACGATCTGACCCTCAACCTTCCAATCTTTTTAAGCGTGTTTCCATTCAGAGGTAGTTTTCAAAGCGTTGACATTCAATGGTATGATTACTCAGATGTGTGTTCGTGATGGTGTGTGTGTGTGTGTGTGCGTGCGAGGGTAAGGGATATGTGGGTGTGGTTGTCGATGAGTAGGTGTGGAAGTTTTTATGTGTGTGTGTGCGCGTGTGCTAATCACCTGTAGGCTGCTGGTTGGGGGGTGTTTGCGTTGAGGGCACCAAACAGGCCTTTAGAGTGAGGTTGAGTGAGCAGCAGAGTCACCCACACACACATACGCACACACACACACCCACGTAGCAGCCAAGTCCAAGCCAGAGCTGAGCCAAGACTCTGTGTTTAGAACAAGAAAAACACTTTGTTTACGCTTTAGGGCCCTTCACTGCTCAACCAGCGAAAGAGGGAAATCAACTCATCCCTGGTTCCCTAGCCACCGCCGCGTCGTCAACAGATGAAGTCAGCATCTCACACCCAACAGATGGGGCGCAGGGAACAGCAGCCTACTTTACCAAATGGACTTTTCTTTTCCCTGTTTCCCAATCTACTAATCAATGCTCGTCGTCTGCGAGACGGCACACGGAGCTGCAGGCGGAAGGTTAGGAAATTGCTGGTCGAAGCAAAAGCGTGATTATTTGAGGTGTGTGTCGGAGCTCGCCGCAGATCTGAACTCACTGTGGCATCAAGCTGGGTGAAAATAAAAAATAAAAAAAAATAAATATATATATATATATATGTATATCATTTATTGTTTAAAAGGAAATGTCTTTTCTTGGAAATAATCCTGCAGGGCTTGGTGGAAGTGCATCTGTGGCAGGGGATGTTTAATATCAGATGCTGCTTATTTGAAATTGTCTTGCTTTAGTGAGATCAGAGCATCCACATGATAAGGACACGCCCACCTAAACGCCCTCAATCAGATGAACAAACAACTCTGGCTCCAGAGGAAAAAAAACACACACACAATCTATTTATTTATTTTTTATCATTTATCCTTTAAGTCGTCTGGTTTTTTGTCCGTATAATTCCTTTATTCTTCACACCCAAATCAAGTGCCTCTGTGCGCAGCAGATAAATAGGAATTCCAAACTCCAATGGTTCATTTGTCATGGTGTGAATTCCAAGAGTGGAATCTAGAAATAGCTCGAGTGTTCAAGCGCGGTTGTTGCCTGGGGCTCGGTGGCATGTAGGAGGCTTTGGTGATATTTGCTTTTTGCATATTTTCTACTAGGGGGCTTTTTTGGAAGGGAGATATGCACTTTTCCTATTGCAAACATTGCAAAAAAAAAACAAAAAAAAAAACAGAGAAAAGATTTTTTTGTGTGTGTTCTGAGCTGCACGTTGTAGGAGGCTTTGCCCATTATTTTGGTATGACATTACAGTTTTAATTGAATTGAATGCAATTTATTCTTAAGAAAACTTTTAATTAAGTGCCATATGGACAGATTGTGGAGTAGTGGCCTCCATGATATTCCCTTGGGGACATTTGCTGCATAATTAAGAATATGAACTGTAATGACACAGTGAGATTTAATGGAAACTTGCAGTCTAAATAGGCGACGTTGGAAAGCCATTATTACCCAGCCAGAGAGGGCTTAGTAGGGTTCTCAAGGGACTGCGGGCTCCCCAGAGTGGAACCCTGGGAATAGAGAAACCCCAGAGAACAAGACGGGAAGGAGGGAAGGAAGGACAGTTTCTCTACAGTGCTCCTATCTTGAAATCGGAGGGATAGTTCAGATTTCTTGACATTAGATATCACAGGCAGTGATATCTCTACTACAGTGAGGAAGGAGCCTTCAAAGCTTTTGCCTTCTTAAAGGTGCATTCAGGTTGAATGCGAAACAAATGTCTGCTTTGCTTTATTCGTACGAATTATGTATTCATTGACCAAACCAGCCAATGCACTGACTCTACAGATGTTGACAGAAGCTAGCTAGCAATGGATGAAGCGATCGTTCTTGTGCCTGTGTTTGATCTCTGATCTCAAAACTTGGTGATTTTCCTTAAGACCCATTTCTTTTCCTTTTGTCTGTATGTTTGCGAAGTCATAGTCACATGTTTGCCCAAATATTTAGCTCAAGGTTAAACATTTAAAACTCACACGGACACGTCTTTGCCTTAGTTTGTGCCCTGTTAAGCTAACTTGCGTGTGTATGCCTCCTGTTCAGTCTGAACTTGACACGGAATTGAATTTTGTAATTTTTTTGTACAATTTGTATATTTAAGAGTTGTTATTTCTGTATGTGGACTTGCAACAACTTGTACAACTTTTCTCTTACTATGTTTCACAAATGTAGCTCGCTAGCTAGCAAGCTATGTAGGAAAATAGCATCCTTATTCTTAATCCTGCCTATTAGACCTATTTGAATTGGGTTGGTTGATTCATAGGTCTGGAACCAAGTTAATACTTTTTGTATCGTACGTAACTCTTGGGCCAAAAGCCGCACCTGTTGTCGGGGCAATTCGTGGTTTATGTGAATTGAAAATTGAGTTCAGTTGGAACAACAACAGTGCAACAGAAGCCATCAAGGAAGGACAGCAGTAACTTTGTTTGGCTTCTCAATGTTTCTTTCACAGATATGATAGATAGGGAGAGGATAGACGATGGAGAAAAATTAAGTTACCTAAATGGTTGATGTCCTTTTGGACTTAATTCTTGTTGTTGAAGCAGTAGGTATACCTTGTGTTCCAATAACTGTCAGCCATTTTGTAATTGTATAAGGACTTATTATTGCACATATGAAGCTCCTTGTTCATCACCCTTGTTTACCATTTGTTCCCCATGGGACAGCTATTTCAGTCTGAAGGAAACTTGAACGTCCACAATGGCTCAGAGCTGAAGTCATCAGTGTTTCGTGGGAATCTTCAATCGTTGTGGACCACTAATAACAGGGGGAGGACAATACAGCAGGGTGAGGCGGCTGAAGTCAAGGTAAACTATTTGCCGTGAACAACGCGCAGCAAAACAGAGAATTCCTCTGTTGTTAGCGCTCCACGAGCAAACAAAACAAAGTAAGGGAATAACGAGTAAAGCAAAGATGTAAAAAGAGAAAAAGGAGAAAAAAGAAAGACTGTTAGGAGCGAAAGTGAGAGAGAGGGTGTTGAGAGAGCCAAGGAGAGGGTAAATATGGAGGCCAGATAACAAGAAAACAAAGGCAAAGAAGAGAATCAGAAAGTGTGTGTGTGAAAAGGAGAGAGAAATGAAAGGAAGGAAAGACACAGTTAGCCGCCTGCAGAACAGAACAAACTCATTTACAGAGCAGTGCCAGACTTGAAAACAATTATCTGCCATCTCCGTTGCCTCTGTAGAAGAGTAGCCCGTTTTGTGGGGCTCTTTGTTTTTCTCAAGGACATATTCATTATTTCAGATGAGACCCATTTGAGTCTAAATAAAGACTTTCTCTCCTCTCTGTCAGATTCACTGGTGCTGTGATGTTGCATCTGAGGGGATGTGAAAACACGTTTGAAAAGGAGTCTGATGAAAGCACTTCTATGCCACTAATGCATGTTCATTAAGTTCAAATTCTCTTTTATTTCCACCTCCCTTTTCACATTTGAGTCTGGGTGCTAATATTTGTGTTTTTGTGTTTTTCTGTGTTTGCATGGTGCACAAGTTCTCTTGAAAAACTGAACGTTCGAGCAATCGGTGACATCTTTTTCTTTTGCTCGCCGCCCACGACAATAGTCTTCTGTCCAAACGGGCTCTTTGAAAGCAGGCCGCATCTTCTCCTCTGCATGCAAGGGAGAGGAAAAGGCTGGCACTAATCACATCCAGACAAAAGACACCTCTGACAAACAGTAAACAAGGAGCCAGAAGTCTTTTATGACTCACAGGGAACACACACACACATTTACAGAAAGTGTTATTCCTCTCCGGATGAGAAGATTTTGACATTGCAGGAAATAATTTGCTGTTGTGTTCGTAGCCTCCTCGTTTCCTCTTAAGGTCACGACGGCAAACGCAGATGGGATCGGACTGACATGGAGGACGGCATGGAAAAATAACCGAGCGGGTTTCAGGTCCCATCTTACCTGCTCGGGAGGTTGTCTCGTCTCCGCTGAAAGACCTCTGTGTGTGGAAATGAAAGAGGAGGGTACGGAGACAAACAAACACACACACACACACACACACACACACACACACACACATGCAAACACAACACACTTCAAATGGCCTTCAAGAGTGCTGCATTCCACATTTAATTGGAGGCGAAAAAATCCAGCATACAGCACCCTCCAAAGTAAACTTCTCACAGCGGCGAGCCAGCCAATCACGCAGGGAGGCCAGGTCTCCAGGGCCCCGCCCTCCAGAAACAGGCACAGATATCCTATTGTTGGAGCTCAAACAGTGGTCACACACACACTCGCAGACGACCTCACACACAAAAACACACATTCAGAGTAAGTATTACTTCTGAAACCAGCTGCAAACATGTTTTGTGAAAAACTGGGGTGTGCAGCAGGTACAGCGAGTGTTTTCACAGCTATTTAATCCCAAAGATTGTGCACGCAATGAGAAACTAATGGAAGCTAATGGATCGGAGTAAAAAGCAGAGCTGAGAAAGACAGGGAAAAAGGGCGCATTTGGGCTGTAAGAGGGTAAAAAATAAAGGTATCCTTGGTAACTAGTTTAACGAATGTAATATCACATTTACAGAGATGTATTTTCTCCCCTCACACACACTTTTAGTATGCAAGGGAGACAATGTCGAGGGATAAATTTGTATTCTTTAATTCACACGTATTAATGCGACGTGACGTTTGCGCTGTAACATCAAAATGACAGCAGGTCTGCGAGCCCATGTGGCAAATTAGACGACTTTGATCTGAGCTTGTGCGACTGCAACCCATGTCAAGACGAGGACAAAAGGGCAGAAAAATAAGAAGAGAGGAAAAGTGTTTTATTTTCAACTGGAATTGTATTAAACTTATGTAGAGAATTATCTAAATGTTAATAACCAGTTTGACATTTCCTCAGCACCTAAAAGACAAAATCAACTAGATGTTGCTGTTTCAGTTATTCTCCCATATTTCACATAATTTAGGACATTTGTTTTTGTTCCAGCTCTGTGTGTGGTTTTTTTTTTTTTTT
>NTHP01000394.1:156180-205372 GCA_003416845.1 Oplegnathus fasciatus | reverse complement strand
CACACAAACACACACGTACCTCGCAATTGTTGTGTTCTGCTCTCTGCTCTTCTGTTTGATTGTAGTAGGACACATGTATGTGAATGGGCTTCTAATGGGATGGCCAAGGTGAGACATGGGATGGCTGAGTGGAAGTCACAGGTGGCAAGGGCCCCCTTGGCCACACCATAGACACAGCCCTGCTTATAGGTGTTGGACTTCTTATAGTTGCAGTATAGTATAGCATTCCCTACAAACATTTCTAATGAGAGTCACATCAGGACCTCGCTGCCTCTGTGTACATCTGTGCAGGCTTGGTTATTCATGTATAGCTAGTTACCAACTGACCTGTATCTTGTCAGGGACTGCAGAAAAACCTCAACTATCAATTATTCTGCATCGATTCTGCAAATAGAAAACTTGAAGCTGCATGGATGCAAATTATGAGTTTTTGTAATATTTAAGAAATTATTGGAAACAGAGCTGCTTGAATGTGATTTTATTATTAGTTTATCTTCAGTGGTTGGAAGATACAAATCTGCATGGGCCAGTAGAATAATGGATGTTTATCTTTGAATGCACTTATAACTGCCATATTCTATCTAATGAAGCACAAGCAATTAATAAATTAGTACTTTGGTGTTTGGTTTTAGTTGTTTAAATAAACCTGGCATTACACTACCAATTAAAGTTTCTCAAATTCTCACATTTGCTTGCTCCTTTGTTGCATATGTTGATAAAATGATTACTTTGGTGGCTGTTAAGACTATGTAAGAAATTTCAAGTGATCTGTACAAGCCAATGGATCTATAAATATCTATATTAAATAATATATTTGGATGTATGAATCCGCATTATATGACACATCTGCTGATAAAATAATTTTCTTTAAACAACCCATAACATCAATAAATATTTTATCATTATCAAAGAAGAGCTGCTCAGGGTGCTGCGACACATGGGCCACCACGGGGCCACGGCAGCTCTTTCATGGTCAACTTCAGGGTCAGTTCAACAAGCAATGAAAGGCGAGTGCAAACTGCAACAAGTGTGACGCTATTCAGGTTTATTCAAATATTGTAAATAAGGTCAACTAGGCTAGCTATTAGGCATATTCCTAGATACTGTAAGTTGGTAGCAAGAGCATAGTTAGCTTCACAGTGGCTTCCATGTCACTTATTGTCTTGCGCCTGTTTACTGGGCTTCATTGTGATGTTTCTCACCCCAAAGAGGAGTTGGGGAAAGAAATCAGACTCTCTCCATCAAGGTTTAACTCCGCCAAAGAGATTGTTCCGCCTGCAGAGAAATGAGATTGTTCTGCCTGCCTGAAATGTTTGTTGCTAAAATCCCACTCCACGGGGACTTTGCCTTATGAGTTTTGGAGAAATGACAACTGTGATGGATGTGCATCACAGCTGTGTCAGCACTTCTCCTCTTCTCCCAGGCCGCAGCCTCTGACTACCAACAGGCTTACGTTCCCCCGCTCCCCCATCACACACTCTCGGAGCTCTGGTGATATACAAGTGTAATCCATTACTACACACTTACACCAATTGTCTCCAGTTGGAAGTGGCTGCTATGACCTTTTTATGGGAAATGAAAATAAGTGGAGGCGCAGAACAGCCGATATTGGATTCTGTTGTTAATTAATGTGTGTATTATCCGGGTGGATGAAGCCAGGGGGAGGAAGTTAATTGAATTACAGTCAGCGAGTTGGATAATGCACTGTTGTAATTGTTCGACTGTATAAGACAGTGCGCACATTAGGGAGACGAAAGGCAGGCCTGATTTGCTTCTAGAGAATGGTAAGAAATTACTTGTTTGGTTTTGGGGTGTGAGGCATGAATGGGTTTCTAATTTAACCCATGGGATGGCAAACTGTAAACATGTGCACTGCTAAAGCCTGCACTCCTCACTTACTTACACCACTTCTGCACCACATAGACGAGCTACCGCATCACACTGTCCCATCTTATAGTAGATTTCACTGACTAATAGGCCTAATAAATAATGTTTTGTCTGACATCAGGCTCGAACCCCCTACAACTCACCTAGTCACTTTTTGAATTCATTCCACATTGCTTTTATTTCAACGTATTTTTTACACCCAGGCTGTTCAACCAAATGTGGTCCTCCACAAAGAGAAGCTGGCCCAGGGCTCAGTGTCGCAAAGCAATCTAAGCCGATTTCAATGTGATGTTTTCTTCAGTGAATTCAGTATTTTCTTGTTTGCTTTGAATAGAGAGGTTCAATACCAGGCATATTAATGAGCTGCCTTTATTTTAAATTTAGAAATCTATGTTAATAAGCATTAATATCACAAATAATAAATGCCGAATAGGATTATTTTTGTACCATGTGGTGAGCTTTCTGCCAGGTTTGGGGACCTGTGCACGTACTAATTTCTTTCTGTGGGATGTGCTGCCATCTTGTGGTCATCTCTGGTACACATTCTCAGTAAAATGCACAGCTGTTACAAATGCATCCTCTCTCAGTCCCAGGCCCAGCTGATTGCGATGGGATAGTTAAAGATGTCAGGATATCTCAAGACACAAAACAACTTCAAGAAAACACTCTGGTGCCATAAAATATTTGAAACTGTCATTTGGTTGCTTGCACTGCACCCATATGTGCAGTGGGGTGGTTCAGAATGAAGCCAATTTGACAGGTCATATAAGAAATATGGTATAAAGCAAGTAAATTTGTTTTAGGCAACAGGTTTATGTTACATTACAAAGAAACAATATCATAGGTACATGACTGACAAGTTTCTTAGCACACAAAATACAAAAGTATACGTAGTACTACAAAACTTGTACTCTGATACACAGATCTGAATACCAAAATACCATGTTCACCTCAAAAAGTGACAATGCATGTATCAAATACATGACTTACACAGTCTTGTATGTATGTTTGGCATACAAAAGATAGCTTAAAAGGCCTACAGCATTCAAGTTACTTATCAGAGCTCATTACAGCCCAGCTTCAAAACAAAAGAGTAAAGGAACTCTCATGAACAAATAGCTCATTTACAACTCACAACAACAAGTTGACTGAACGACCAGATATACCGGTAGCTAATTGTTCAAAGCCCTGCAGGGTTTATCCCAGCGGCTGTGACTGTGTGGACAGCAGCAACAACTGAGCAGCTTTGGTGAAAGGCAATAATATACTTTAGCATCCATAGCATCAGTAACTGCACAACAAGGAGTTTAGTACTCACAAACAGCCACAAAGAGACATTTAAACACCTTGAAATAAACCAGTGAGCAAAGAGACAAACACTCACGTTTTGGCGCCATTCTTCTTTCTTTTGTGAAGTATCCATGTTATATAATATCCCGCTGTTGGTCATTTTCTTTGTTGACAGAACTTCATATCTGCTGTCTCCATTGCTGCTAGCTAACTAGCAAAACATTGTAGCTTCTGTCATATCATTAGTAACTCTGGAAAATAAGCTAACTCTCCAAGTTGTTTCACTTCATACATGTTGTGAACTTTCTATTGTTTGTTGTGAGGCATGTACGACTTGTGTCAGAAGTCCAGAGACCTGTCCATTCAGGTTTGCAGTGGAGGGAGTAATGGTTTCTTTTTTTTAAACCTTTCTTCCCTTTGGTAGACCTCAGCAAGGGTCAGGGTGCAATACCGCATTTGACCACACCGACTAGCTGAAGCTTATCAGCCGTTATTCCAGAGGGGCGCTGTTTCACTCAATTAACTGAAGGAAAAGTGTGAAGACGTGGCCACAACATCAAAATAATTAATGTCTGGCAAAGAAAATACTAAATATTTTATATAAATTAAAGTGATACCTACTGTGGTCAGTTATCATAAAATAGTTTAATTGATTCAGTGTGGTGTTTAATAAAATTGTCCCTTTAACTATGATTTGAACTGGTAAACCTGGGAGCAAAAACAGAACTCCCTGCTTAACACCTAAAGAGACACAAAATGAAAAGAATACACAGATAAGGGTAAATAGACTTTATTTTTCAAAGCATGTTTACAGTATTGAAAAAGTCACTTTTTTTTTATTTCACCTCTTACCCCAGGCAACTATTCACTTTCACTTTAAGAAAAAAAAAGAAAAAAAAAGAACTCCTTCTATGTACATTCATTCACATTTGAGAACAAGCAAATATTATCACATTTGTTTACTGTACATATAAACATATGCTAAAGTGGCCAGAGAGATTTAAGGACAGACTTTTTACAATGTTGAATACGAAACACAAACTCGTGAGATGTAGAGGAGGCTCATATTATTAGCAGTACTAAGATGACCTATATGTATGATGTACAGTGAAAATGCCTTATTTGTCAGATGGATGGGGAAATAGAGCCTATAGGAAATATTTCAGCAGTATAATTTGAAAATTCTGATTATGTGGCAGTCGAATTTGACAAACTGCATTAATGCATGCGTGTTATGTGTAAACAGTGACAGTGTACTAACCAGACAACCAAAAGAAAACAATCTTTCACAGACCCTTACCGTGTTCCCCCAACACAACTCCAACCAGTAACTAAATCAAAACTGTTGACCATTAAGTGCACATTTTTTTTGGAAGATTTTCACACATGTTAAAACCCAACGTACATACATTCCAAATTCTTATTAGGTCAGACTCAAACTACTTCTTAATTCGTCCATCTTAACTCACCAGCATGAAGGACACGCAACACTGAATTAAAGACAGAAGTGAATAGGCCTGACCTTCAAACTTCAAAACTGTAAGTACAAAATAAGCTTTCACAGGCTCACAGGCAGACTAACACTTCAATGTCTACTCCTTAGCTACTATTGTGCAGGAGTGTTAACATGAGTGCACAATCCAGTCTTGTCAATAATGGTCTCTTCACAGAGCTCTGCAAACCCGCTACAACAGAGACCGCCTGGGCAAACTGCTTGCAAACTGTTTTGGGAGTAAACAAGACAACTTGTTTCACCACATTTTTACATGTGACGTTTAGGTTTAAATGAAAAATCAAGTGCTCTTCTGGCACTTTTAAATTTACATCTACATTTGCCCAAGAGACATCTGCTGCTGCATCAGCAAACATCCACACACTCTCAAAGACCTCAGCTTTAACATTTCCATTTAAATAAGTATAAAAAGTCTATAGAACTGTCATTCAAATTCTCTGTGTGCTACATGGAAAATGGTACAGTGTGCATTATGTACAAGCAAAAAACAAATGTCAGCACTTTGGTGTAGGCTTGTTAAAGTAACCAAGAGATGAACTTGTTTTAGTTTTTAAAGGCCCTCCTAAAGCACATTTTAAAAACATAAACATTTAACATGAAGGTCAAAGGTGAATATTAAGAACAGTTACTGACAGCAGCCATTGTTTCTCTTCTCCAACAGATGGTGCTCTTGCTCTTCAGGTCCCACTAACAGCTGACTTTCATTACATTTTTTTTTTTTTAACTAAACACAGATGTGTCTAACTAACAAGTTGAGACAACCACCTCCACTTTCTTTTTCGCCAAAATTCCACCTTTCTACGGACCTTCATTCCAACATTGGGTGCTTAAAACAATGAATGCCAACAGTGGCTCGGCAATCTGACAGTAAGCAAGGCCGTATCACACTTATCTTAACATCACAAATTAGTGAAAACTGGTCTACAATGGTCAGTCCTTAGTTCATTAGGACTGAACAGCAGTGTTTTGTCATATTAAAGATGATTTCAAAACTTTCCCTGACATGGAGCAGACAATATAATGGTTTGGTCTCATTTGGTACAGCATGTCTTACAGCTGACGTCGCAGAGAATCAAGTCCCCAACACTGCTGACTTACCATGTGAACTACAGCCAAATTTCCTGTCTACCATTATGAACATGGAATGTTCAAATTACAGTGAGATGCAAGCTAGTCCCCAGTTAAGATTCAGACAAAAACCAAGTGTCAAATCAGACATGAAACGTACATTACAGTGAAAATCTCCCTCAAATCAAAAGACTGCTCGGTGACAAACAGTGCGACTATTTAACTAAAGGGAGGGGTTGGATGTAAACACAAGATGCTCTTCTACGACTTGATGTTTCTACCTTCAGTTTAGAAAGCCAAAACACACAAGCCCTCACCAAACTACACAGCAACAATGACTACATGGCTATTCTGGCGCACCACCCATGCTAGAGAAAATAAGGGTGAAAACAAGAGAGTCACGAGGCAAGCCACAAGTTTTTTTCGCTTGGTGTGGCTCATATCACGAGGGATCAAGGGACAGCACTGGCCTTTCCATGTTGGCATTTCTGTTTTGTTTTTTTTGTTTTGTTTTTTTCATCTTGGTTCCTCAGCAAACAAAGCAGGCTTTGTATTGCTTCCATGTTGTTATAAATTTGGTCGTTAGCTGGGCTGGCTCTCGAGGGTTTTCCCCATGAGTGTGCGTATGAGGAAGGTGTCTCCAGGACAGTCAGATTAGTGTTTGGGCCACCTGTCAGTCATGTAGGCGGTTACTATGCATTGGATGTGAAGGAGGTGACATTCCACCTACGTCGTACTTATAGTGATTCGAGCTATGAGAAAAGCTGCTTACAAACACAATACGCTGATATCATGTTAACATCCTAACTGATATTAGAATAACTGAAATGACCACAATAAATTTAGTTATGTGGGCTTCACATTATAGCAGGTCTTAAGTCTCTACTGCACACACGCCCACAGTACAAATGATTTGGGCTACCTCTGGTTAACAGAGGTGTGACAGCAGGTGATGGATAAGATTGTGGTCCATTCAATCTATAGAGTTGTGGACATGTAGAGGGGACCTGTAGGCACTGAACAGGACAGACTCTCAGTCTGGCTCTTCCCTACATACACCCCAAGAGGGCGCTCTGCAGTCGTCGTGTGAGGCGCAGAGCAGGTTGGAAGGGAGGAAGAGCAGGAGGAAGAGAAGATGAGGGGGGCGGGGGCTTTTATTCGGGTAAGTTCAGCGCTGCAGCCTCTGGTTTCATCTTGAAGTACTGGTTGAAGCGCAGGACTGCATATCTGAGAGTAGTGACACACAGAGAAGAGCAGTGTCAGCAATAAGATAAAAATGTACACGACATGTTAGCTAGATGGATACCAGCGCAAAAATATCAGACGGTTTAACCACACCATGCACTGAGATTACACGCATAATAACTATCTGGATGCTTCGCATTTTGTTCTTAAACACACGATTAAATGACTGAAATCTGCCGGGCAGAACAAAAATAAAATAACTCCTCATGAAGTGTGCTTGGTGGTTTATCTCAAGATGAACATACCCCAAGAAGTCAAAGTCGATGGTGGAGAACTTGGCCTGAATCAGAGCCCAGAGACCCCAGAAGAAATGAGATGCCTAGACACAGAGGAGAAAGAGCACAACACAAAGGATTAGTATGTACTCACGGTCTAAAAGTAAATGTCGTTTCTAATTACACAACACAGCCCACTCAAGCATGTACAAAGCCAGCAGAAGCCCTATGGCAACAGCAACAAATAGCTGACACAGAAATACAATTGCTTCACTTGCCCATCCTCCACACTGCCCTCTTTTCCTCTTGACAGTAAACAAGGCAGAATGTGGCTCAGGGGAGAGCGCCAAGCCTCACAAGGGTTACCGGTCGTCATTAAGAGCGCCTCCCATATGGTGGCCGCATCAGCAAGCGCCTCGCAAACATCTTTCTCTCATATTCGGAGCAGGTAGCGCAGGTTTATAGCCCACATCACTCCGTACTCTGTTTAACCCACATCACACTATAATCCATGTTTGCTGACCCAACACCTGGCAGCAGGCCTGGAAAATCCACTCAGAACAAGCCCTCAGGAGGTTTACTGTGCTCTACAAGTGTTCAGTTTCAGTTCTTTAGTTTTGACTGTTTGGGGAAAGGGCAGAGTACAGCAACTATAATGATTAAATACAGCAAAGAGCAATACTTGTCCTTGACCATACAGTGTATGTTAAGGCTATAAATTAATTATGAACTGAATGATGAATGGCGACTGATAACTGATGACAAAGTTCCTCATTATCATGCAGCCATATTAGGAATACTCGTATGACTACCTACTATCTGCCAATCAGAAACTGTCACCATCTTGGTCTTTAAAACATGAGGATAAAGACTAGCCTAGTGCAGATGTGCTCTACTATGATCTAATGTGGTTCATAATGCATGTGCAGTACAAATGCTTACCAAGGCAAAGCGGTTGACTTGGACATAAAGAGTGTCCACCTCTCTGTCAGTCACCTCACTGCTCTGGCCTTTGTGCTCCTTATAGGCCTCCAGGTAGGAGCGGAGCCACTGCAGCTGAAAGGCCCGATCTGGGTAGTGGCTATAATCCACCTCATTCAGACCTGCAACACATTAACACTCATATTTCAGTGAACACTTCATACAGGCATCTTTGTATAAATACCAAGCAGTGCCAGTTACACTCACCAGCAAACTCATTGAAATGGTTCCCAATGTCGTAGGCTTGGTAATTGTACCCAGCATACTCGTAGTCAATGAACTTTACATTGCCTGGAAAGAGAAGCGGCATTGTTTAGACAGAGACACGGGAAGCAGGCATAAAATGATTATGTTGTGTTTTCCCTTTGATTACTCAGAATGTCAAGGCTTTTCATTTCATTCTGTAACTTTCTTCCTGTCTGTCTGACTGGACTGGCTGGCTAGTCAGCCGATTGCGGGGCGAGGAGTAAGAGCTTGCATTTTGAGGAAAGTAGACTGCAGAAGGAGACTTCAGCACAGAAAATGAAATAAAAAAGGAACTAAGAGAGACGCGTTTAGACTCAAGAGGTACTCCTTCTAAAGGTAATACCTTCAAACAAACACTTCCTACACATGCACTATAATGCTGTTTAGGACAAATACAATCATGCTGTTAAGATTTAGGGAAGTCAGAGTCAACATATGTACAGAATAAAAGCTCTTGTTAAGCAAATGTGGGAAATTTTAGACTCTTCTTTGCCACTCTCATTAAGTATACCTAAGAACTACAAGATGCATAGCATATAGATAGCTTACACATCTTCATGGAGGTTGAGCCGTCAATCTCCAATGATATTTTACTAAACAGATTAGATGTACCAGTAACTGAGTCATCGGCCTTTTTTCACAAGGCCACAAAGTAGGCAGTTGGCATACATTAGCGGAGATGAAAACGTGCAAATCCTGATGCAACACATACAAATAGGCAGGGGAAAAAGGAGTACATCTGGCTTTTCAGAGAGTGTTTGTTTTGGTTACATGCACAGAATAAGATAGCAGAGGGGTGAAGGGAGGAAGATGATAAAATACAAAGAGACACTAAAGTGGTCTGTAGAAAAGCACAGTGAGCTGCCAAAGCAAATGTACAGCAACACACTGTTTGATACAAGCTCTCTCAGAACTTGTTGCCGAGAGCCAACTGGAGTTGTAGCTCTTAGATACACACTAAACCTTACATGCAAGCCAGTTTAAAACTTTTTTTATAGTCTTTTGACGTTTACGAGGGTCTGAAACACATTGAAGTCAACCCACAGTTGGAGTTATAGACTTGTGGTTTGGATGCACAAGTTTGTGAAACATTCTCTGCATCTACATCTACAGCTGAAAAAGTGTCTCTTTAACTGGCCATGAAATATGGGTGAAAATGGCTTAACATTATAGCTGCTCGTAACTTTAAATCCAATGTCAGAGCATGGAGAGGAAGGGTCAAAGAATGTGTTGCTGCCCGACTGCTTTTGTGGGCCACTGGAAATATGATGTCTGCATTAACAATGAACAAAGAGGGAAGCATTCAGTCATGAAGTGGCCAATCTCAAAATACAAACCCTTACTTACAAGCCCGGTTGTTACAGAGACATTAACAAAAAAAACTGAATTTTGAAGAATAACTAATTTAATGAAATGCCTCTCTTAAATCTTTTGCTTTGTTTTGGCCTTGGCTAATTTCTTTGCCCTAACATATGGAACATTAGTTTTTGAGGTGGTGCTGGACTACAGAGAAAGACACTTTGAGGTGGGTTACCAGCCGGCGTGTAGGTCCTAGCGGGACACAACTGAACACCTCCAGGCAGTGGCTATAGCCCCCCTGTGCAGCAGATGAAAAGGTTGGGGCAAACACATCTTTCACACATGCTCACTCTCTCACTGACATATTTTGCCATTTATCCATTCTTGCTCCCACGCACAGTGTCGAAACATCAGGCCCTGCTGCCAAACTCCCATCCCTTTTCTTTTCCCCCTCACACATGCAACCTCACTTCCCCTTCTCACAACACTCCCCTCCAATGCTCCCTTCCCATTGGTCCGCTGTGAACCCAATAGCGTGACACCTCTGCTGCTTCTGCAAAAGGACAGAATCTTTGAGAGGCTTCCTGTTGGCTGCTGAGCTGCAGATTTTGTGGCCCTTGGGACCGAGTAAAATGTGTGCAGATTTTTTTGTTTTTCTTTGCAAACATCTGAGCAAAGTGAGAGGGGCGGGGACACTACGGCAGCCCGTGTTGGAGGCTGAGAGACAAAGTAAAGAGAGACAAAAAGAGAGGAGAAAAGGAATACAGCACTTGTTGAGAGCATATTTGAAACTTATCACAAAATCTTTGGAAATGAGCTTCCACCACTTCTGTTTATGGTTTTATCAATGCAGGAAGTGGTGGCTTGTCTGCTGTCGCGTTTGGCAGACAAGTGGTTTCCACTCAGCAACTACAGCTGAGCAGAAGCGACAGGAAGCAGTGTGGTAGCATTTCAGTCTCTTTTCATGCCTACTCTGTTTTTCAATTCAACTAAAGGCTGTAAGTGGAGGGTAAGATAGGGACTGAGTTTACTCCAACGACGATCTAGACAGCTTGAGTGGGTGCGGTCAGAAATGTAGTAATTGTGGCTTGAAGCTGAAGTCCCTGGACTCCATTGTGGTGTCCATCCCATTGTGTTTGTCATTTGTAGGAGTGGTCTAGTTGTGTTTGCATTGTTAAGGAATGTGTGATTACACTCGAGGTACTGGGATAAGGGAAAATTCCTTTCTATCCTGGCTTTTAATCAATAATACTTCCAAACAGAAGTACTGATAACCTCAGCCTTACTTATTGAAGCCTGAAACATGATTCTGCAAGTCTGCAAATATGCATGGATGTTGTGCACAAACTTCTACATGTCTGTACAAGTGACCTACACAATACATCAACTTAATATTAGTATATGCACTTAGGGCAATGTTGCATGTCTCACAACTGAATGTACATAACTTTAAGGGAGTTCCAAACTGGCTGTGGGCCCAATTCCATTGAAACCAATCGGCACTTGTTTGATATGCAGAACCACAGATTCAAATGAGACTCTGCAGGTGTGCACGTCTACTCCTCTGCGAGCTACAGTTACCCAGAAACTGTTTTTCTGTGTGCTTAGGCAAAGATATTTCCCCGCATTTTTGCAGGAACATGTTTCAGCTTTAAAGGATAAAGCTGGTGATATTCTATATTATTGTTAATGTCAACGACTCCCATGAAAAGACCAAAACCAACCATGCGTTAGTCCGTCTCTCAATACTTTCCAACTTCCCCAGCCTGTCTGTGGCTCTCAGCCCCAGGCCCATCCGCTCCTAATGAGGACAAATCTCTAAAAAAAAANNAAAAAGATCAGTAGTTTCCTAAAACAGCTGGAAACCGTAGTTTTTAGTAAATATTACTCAAACAGGAGTAAACAGTGACTTTTTGGGGATTAACACACATTTGGTGCACTAATGAGTATTTATAGCAGCAGGACAGTGTATGTGGGACTGACTCAAAATAAACTATATTGTGTGTTCATCATAATGTAAGTGACCATGTCACCAAGTGCAACAGTGTGGCCCACTGTTGTGTTTTTAATAGTTCCTGGACAACAATGGAGCTCTATGGCACAGAGGAATTAGCTATATACTAATACTTGTTAGCTGGATCACTTCAATGTTGTTTTTTATCTTTTAATGGGGTTTGTTGACAATAAGAAAAATACAGAATATCACCAGACGTATCCTTTCATATATATGGTCTGACCAGTGATCAATACTGATGCTATGAAATGGACATTG
This sequence comes from Oplegnathus fasciatus, assembly GCA_003416845.1. Taxonomy (NCBI): domain Eukaryota; kingdom Metazoa; phylum Chordata; class Actinopteri; order Centrarchiformes; family Oplegnathidae; genus Oplegnathus; species Oplegnathus fasciatus. The sequence goes on along the minus strand of NTHP01000394.1, from coordinate 193,356 downwards.
AGGAATAAGGAGCAGTGACGGAAAGTAGCTTTACAGCTTACAGCAAGTGCAAACCATAAAAACAGTTGTGTATTAACCAGCATCGTAAGTAGCCTAGCAACTGTCAGAGGGACAACTGGTGGGCGAGTAGCATCGGAGGGTAATAGGTAGGTACGTGGCTCCTACTGCTGCCATGAACTCATCCCGATTAGCCTGAGCAGTGGGCAGACTACGTGAGGGCCCTCAGAGCCGACTGTGCGTGAGGTTTGTCTCTCTCCATTGCCTCCCCAGGGCAGGGCGGCGCAGGGCAGCCACAGCCTCGGCTGTCATTCCTAGGGGAGAAAGGCTAGACACAAGGAGCTGTGAGAAGGGCCCCGCCCCTCGTCGCGAACCGACGAGGGGGCTGACAGCTCTGAAACACCCCCACCCCACCTCCCACATACATTAAAAAACCGTGTACTTGTGTACTTTCTTCCCGCCCCCCCCCNCCCCCTTGCTTATTCTTTCTCACCAGTTTCACCCCGCCATTCTTCTGCTACAAAGACAATGACTACAACAGTTTCACTGACTGGTACAGTCTCATTGACCGGTACAATTAAAGTCGCTCAGTGCAAAAGTAAGCTAATAAGTTTGCCTGAGGACAGGTTGCTTGACATTTACACCATCAAAAAAAAACAGCAACATTGCTAAAGCACCAAAGACATGTGCTCTCAATAAAACTGAGACTTTGTATGTGGTATGATGTAATGGCATTGTTTGTTCAGGCTGATAACAGTGGATTACGTTCTAAGATTTCATAACAGAATTAGAACGACAGATCAGACAAAAATTGAAATTGAATGAAATTAGAAACAGCTTCATTTTGCACTTCTGAACAAGGCCAATGGTCCTTATTACATTAAAAGGTATGGGAAATCTGGAAGACTAAAATCTGAGTTGCTTTAATACATATTTGAAAAATGCATTGGAGGCAGATACACATAACTCTGCCCTTAAAATCTCTATCAATCAACACACCACTTTAATTTGTGTTGTGTTTGCCCCATTACAGGATTCTATCTAGACCAAAACAGAGCATCCAAATAACAGGCTTGTCTTGTCTGACCGTTCTAATTCTACGCCTGCAGCCCAATGCAAACACCGACAATGAGTGAAGCATGTGACTAGCGTTGAGGAAGTGCAGTTAATGCAACCCTACCTGAGCGCGGAGACCAATGCAGTTCACACTACAACACAATTCAGTCACACGGTAATGTCTATGACTACACTTGTGCAGTTTATACTCACCTGTCTCCTGGTTATAGATGATGTTTTTGCAGAGCAGGTCGTTGTGGCAGAGAACTACAGGGGAGCCCAGCACCGACAAGCTCTGCTGGAGCCACACCAGCTCTTCTCGGAGGCACTGTGGGCTGGGCACCTCCATACTCAACCTGGGGGGAGGGGGGGAAGAGTCAAAGGGGGTGAATACTGCGCACTGAAAGAGGTAGGAGCATTAAGAGTATTAATAGAAGGACAGACGGAGGTACAGGGAACCTGAAAGTAGACTTAGAAATAGAGTTGAAATAGGAACAGAAAGTAAGAAGCACTCTAATTTTACAGATAGGCTTTGTGCAAAACAAGTTATGTGGCAAAAAAATTGACAAATAATTGCAACGAAAGTGAATCCACAACAGATAAACCACATGATCTGGGTACAGAGCCGCTTATTTATGTTAGTCAACTGAACTCAAGTTGAACTCAAATACTAGTACAACAAATTTCTCAACAATGCCTAGCATGACAACAGCTGTGTCTCACAAAACCTAATTTGAGCAAATTTTCAGAAAATAATGATAAGCTTCATTATATTTTATTACTAGAATAAAAGGACTTTGTGGCTTTACTTAAGTCCTTGTACAGGTTACAGCCTATTTCACCATCAATGACACAAAATGCTCATACATAGTGCTACTTACACACAGCAGAAACTACCAAGACATTTTTGTCCAGTTCCATTTTATAGAAAATGTCTTTATTAAAAAGGACTACCACAATAAGCAAATTGCCTTTATCTGGTTAACTAGTTTATTTTATCAGACTATGCTTTGGTAACATTTTGTTGTACCAGACAATTACAAAGCTCACCATCATCAGTAGGACACGATCAGGTGACAATGAACAAACATTGTGCAACACAAAATGGAAAGAGCAGGCTTCAGTCCTCATGGTCGCAAGCGCTCTACCTATTTAATTGTTTTTAAATGAACCTTTCAGAAGTCTTTATCAGCGTGTCTCGTACAATGTTAATATTTGGGTGGCCTCCATTGTAATCAAAAGCCTGCAAAGTCAATGTTTGTTTTGGATGCATTCATTCATTGGATACATGAAGGTAGTTGTTAATGCCAACGCAATTTTCAAACAATCAATTAATGGTGCCGAAGTGCCCAAAGCGCCTTAGGGACGGAGGATAATCATAACTCACTTCGCCTGTGATGTGCCGCACCTGCATTCTTTTGTGTTGGTACTGACAAAAACTGTATGGAGGGAAACTTACTAACCTCCATATCTAGATGAAGGTATAATAGTAAATAATACAATATTTGTAATCTTTTTAGCTTATGCAAGATTGATAAAAAAAGTTTAAGAATTTTTTTTGTTTGTTTGTTTGAGTATAAATTAACTTTTCATATTTTCAGGGTGCTGCTCTTTCAAGTTTCATGCTGTTTAGAGAGAAACCTTCACTCTCTTGTGTTATCTTTTAGGAAAGCTATAAAGTGAAGTCACACCTGCTGAGATTATAAAAGGAATTCCACGTACTTCCTCAGACATGTACAACTGATAGTGAATACTCTTGTGTTGAGCCATTGCACATGGGGCTGTTGGCATCACTTGTGACTCACTGATAAGAGAGGTAAGGGGTCATAGTTCCACGTGGAGATAACTGACAACTGAAATATACAAGAGGCAAAGCCATATGTTCCCGAACAATGTGATTAGTACTCATGTTTTACTATTCAGCCTTCTTAAAAAAGGCCTTACAGTAAAAGGTCTAAAATTACATATTTATGATACAAGTTCCTCAAATCTATTTATTAAGGGGCTTTTTCTTTGGACTTCGTGTCCATTTAAATGCAGAACAGGGTTAGTAATAAAATATGACAATATTAATCTCATATTGTCCTTCAAGTTATTTAATAGTCCCAATTTATATTTTGAATCAGTATACTGGTTTTGAAAGATTTGTTCTTGCTTTGTTTTTAGCTCTTTATTTAGGCTTTTAAATTAGTGATTAATTAGTGATGACATCCAAGTACTATCTAAAATTTTTACCGGTCTAAAGTTAGGCTATTTAAAACCTGCAGATAGCCTGTAGGTCAGTCATTAACTGCACAAATGAACAACACAAAAACACACCGTGAGAATAAAACTAAATTAGGTTTTCAAATTTTCATCAATGTATCGAAACATTTAAAGGGCAACAGGAAAAGTCTGACAGACTGACACATCTGAGGGTCTGCTAAATTTCAGTTCCCATAATCTTCTATATGGCCTCACCTGGCGTTCCGCTCAGGGTCCTTTAAGTACTTGGGGATGAGAGCAAAGTACTTGCCCATCTTCAGCCACAGGTCAGACTGGGGCACCCAGCCATTGTGGGCATGGATGGCATGGTACTTGGCCAGCTGCCTGGCAATGAGCCTGCAAGGCAGAAGAGACAGAAAATGGGAGATTTGAATGAGAGCAACAAGTAGCAATGTGTGACTGGGCTCCAGCCTAATTTGGTTGGAAAGGCGTACATTCTTGTCAAAAGGTAAACAAACACCAATAATGGGACAAGAGTCAGGATCCAGAAAGAAATCTGTTTTAAAGTATTGTTATCAGATTGTTATCACACTTAAACCTAATAGCAATGTTTTCATGTAACTTATGTTGTTTAATTCATCATCTATTAAAATCAGAACAAATTTCTATATTTTAATATAATTTACATAGCACATCCAGTCTTTACAGACTTTTTACATGTTCAAGCTCAACTTTAACTTTAGCTTTCAAACCAGAAACAAGAATTTCCTAGACGTTCTGTACTTCTGGATAAAATCAGCGGCCTATGTACTTTCTACTAGGTTGCAGTTTATGAAAGATTGTCCTTAGTTGGGCTTACATTTTGGTGAAACTTTTATGGCAGTGGGTATGACAGATTTTTAATGAATTTTGACAATTGCTACTATGCCACCACACTGTGTATATGAAGGTTGGACTGGATAGGACAGCTGTGGAACTGTGTACATTTTGTGAAAGACAGAAATAAATAGAAAGAAGGGATGGAGGTAAGAAAGGAAAAAAGAAAAAAAACAGAACTGGCATTTCAAGTCTGGTCACCTAACATGTGCAAATAAATGCAGTAATTTACACTTAAATGTATGAGTGAATTTGAGTGTGTGTGTGTGTCTGTTTAGCATGCACAACTGGCCTTGGGGTGATAGGTGTTGACAGGTGACAAACCTAACTCAGATGACTAAGTCAGATGACTTTGTGAAAACACCCTTCAAGACTCTTTGTCGCATGACAAAGTATTTCTTACCTGAAAACAGGCTGGCTGCGAATGTGCTCAGGCTCCAGGGCAGTTCCTTGCAGAAATTCGTAACACAGGCCGTTGTTGAAGGTACAGTATAGGCGTGGGGCGCAGCGGTGTGCATGTAGTACCCTGAAACTTTTCACCTCATTTTCCCGGTCAACCAACAGTTCTGTTTTGTTGCCATAAATACGGACCAGAACCACATCCTGCATGACTGCACCCACATAGCAGCCCAGCAGCTTGTTGGTTATTCCGTCTGTGAAAAACTGCAGAGACAAATAGAGGAAAGAGAGGAGAATAGGTGAATCATAGATAAAAATCATAATTTGTCCTGTGCTTCAAAAATCTAGCCTGACGCCGACAGTGGGACCATCCTCCACATTATACTATTTAAGTACTGTGCCTGAAAACCTACATTGTTTTGGGTATTACATAAGTTCTGAGAGGAGTCAGGATCTGACATGAAAGAGAGAAGAGGAATGAATGTAGCCATGAAAAATTAGGGCTTGTCTGGGTTGATTTACACTGAACCGTCTCTGCTGTGGAGCTGGGAACATTTTGGGGAGAAGTGGTGGGGGGGCGGGGTGCCAACATACCAGCCCTAATTGTTCACTCTATAAGGGATTGACTGAGAAAAACAGGACCGCCAGGAATTTTATTTTTCATGAGCAAGCTATGACAGGCATTTGCTGAGTTCCCACTTTGCCTTCATTGATGAATATAGGCAAGGGTGGCGGAGCATGTGACCAGCTCCCATCCTCACCATGTTTACTAAGTGGAGCCACACCCCCAGTCTGTTACTGGGAAAGGAAAATAATTCACTTTTTGGGTATCTGCCCAGACTTTAATGTTGAGCACATGTCCCAGCATGCCTCTCTAGGATGGTGTAATGTAATGTTGGGAGATAATTTTAATAAGTTTGACTTTTGCAGATAAAACAGGACACTTGCAGGATTTGATTAAGTCACTTGGTCTATTTGTCATCTGTTTCTTACAGAAGTTTACAAGAATATACTAGAGATACCCACTAATCTGATGCCTATACTTAACACCCTTTCCACCAATCTCATAAATTCCAGAAACTCAGTCAACTGAGCACAGCATGATGACAATTACAGGCTAAGATGCAAGACACACCTCTCCTCTATCCACCGCCTAGCACAACTGCATAGTTCCCTACATAACATGCACACTGGTTAGTTACATATTTAACTTCAGCATTAACGTCGATGAAGTAACGCAGATGAACAGGTTCGTCTGAATTTGCATGCTGCGCCAAAAGCGGCGAGAGGCTCCCCCCGCTTGATCCTGACCTGAGCTGACGCAGATGCTATTTGCAAAGGCAAAACATTAGCTAACCCTGACGCGGGGGGGAAATTACCGCAGTATCTTCGGAGCTGTAATATAGCGAGGAAATTATCTACCATCTGTCTGTGGATGTCAGCAGCTACTTTATAGTGACATTAACTGCCCGTGGTGTCATTATAACAGCTGGTTTCGTGTGTCATTTCCTCCTGGAATAAATTAACGTTTTAGCTAGCTAACTAGGGGTTTTTTTCTTAAATGGGAACACGTTGCTAGGTATCAGTTTTCGCCATTTTAAGCAACTTTAACCACAGAGAAAGGAATGCACAAGCTATGGCGGAGTGGGGAGACATGCTACACCGAGCAGACTAACAGTAAAAATGTTTAAAATGAATTAAACGGCACCTTCACTTTGACCTCGGATGGCTTCCAGCTCGGTCTCAGCTCCTTGATCAGCTTCAGCGCGCCGGATCTGTAGTCGCTCTCGTCAACTGTCACGTCTATTTTGGGCACAGCGGGAGCCTCGTCGGGTACGTGAATGTAGTTGGCCATGGCTAAAGCTTTGAGTCTTGGGGTATCTTCACCTCGGGCGCTTACTGTGCTGTACGCAGCGGCAAAATGCGCAATCTATGAAAATGCGTGACAAGCTGCGGGTATATAATCCTGGAGTAGTCGGTGTGCGGCAACGCCTCTCAAAAAATCCCACCCACCCGAGAAAAAAAAACGCTCTCCCGATGCATGCTGGTAGTCGAATGACTCACTGGAAGCGCGTGATCCATGTATCAGCGTGCACCGTCGGCGGAGCTTAATTATTAAAAATATGTTTACGCGTCAAATAATTTTTTTAAATAATGTAAATATAATGCTCGACACCGAAGACGAACAAAATACACAAAGTAATAAGACACATACGAGTACAAATCAAATATATGACTCAATGGTTTACTCAATGGTAAATGACGTCGGTGGCCCTTGGTGACTATATACAAGCGTACACTCATTGCAGACGTACCTCACTATGCGGCTGACGTCACATCCGTAATCTACTTGAATGAAATGAGCTTTGTGTCAAGTCTGTGGAGGCCAGTAGGGTGAATCCATTTGGACTCAAATTAATCCAGTTTCTAGTCTCATACACACATATCCATTATGTCAGATATAAAGGAGAAACGATAAAGGCTATGCTTTTATGAACACAAAATGTATTTATGTTTCTATTATTGGCAGTTGGCCTCATAAGCGGTTGAGTTAAAGATCAACCCATTTTTCTTATCCCTCACTGCATTGCATGAGTCCCCAGTCTTATCTGTGTCGTAGAAACATATTTTATATATAACTTTTTATTTGATTTTATAGATATGAACTGAATGCCAGACAGTATAGGAACATGTAATTCTTTATCAAGGAGTGAAATCACGCTGTTTTTGTGGGTTTGTGACCACAGTATAGGGGAAATTAAAAGTAATGCTCCTTAAGAAACAAGGATTTACCCATTCAAATCCACCAACTGCTGGCTGATTAATCATAGACGATCCTCTGAATTCTTATAATCTTTGATTCTTGTAATAATTAGGATTTATGCTCATTGCAACTTACAAAACCTGTGTGCAACAACCATTTTATGGCTGTTTAAAGAAGTCCACCTAGGAAATACTCCTCAAGACCCTCCCTAGCAGCCCCTCTAAATATACTTTTTATCAATGGTGACACGCCTGGTGTATCTCCATCTTCACCATGTCTGTTCTACGCTGGCATCCAATTCATGCCAGGTCTGACTTGTTGCTTGGTAACATACTGTATAGAACATTACATGGGATCTCATAGCACCAATTGTCCAACCCTCCATTCTAGCAGCCTCCGTATCCAAAATGGACTTGAATTTGATCTTGATTCGTGTGCCCCTATGGGTAGTGTTGACTCATCTTGTAAACAATGCCATGCTCTCCACCCACACAGGTACACACTTACACTTGGGAGAGCTGCCCAGTGCAATCAGTCGGTCATTTCCTGCTGGCTGCTGGGCAGCCCCAGGTGATCTTGCGCAGGTAGGCCTTATCAGCAGCTCTTTAGGAAAAGGAGTGTTTTTTATTCACATTTATTGCCCGTAGTTCGTCACTTATTTCCACAGTTGTAAATTAGGGGAAAGAACTGGACACGTCCTCATGTCCTCCTCACTACTAGTAGGCTTATTACACAATTATTGCTACCTTACACGTTGGTCTTTACTCGCTTTGGATAAAGCTCAGTGAGTAAAAACGCAAGGTTGCTATATCAACCTTTATCAGCAAATGGTAGCGGGTAAATCAATGTGGGCAGGTTCCTGTTGGTGAACCACTGACCCAAAAAAACAGAGACCTGGAGGCAAACCAACAAGGAAACTTCTTCATTTAAATTCACCTTGTGGAGATGACTGTTTGCACTGTATTTCTAATGTTTCTTGTCCTTTCAAAAGTAGATTTTCAGGGGATTTTCAACGAGCAACATCCCAAGAGCAACATATCCAAGGAACAATAGTCAGCATTGTGCGAGCTTGATAATGTCTATTGTTATAACGCCTGCTGAGGCACAGGAGGGGTCTTAGTTGCTGTTTAAGTAGAAATTTGATCAAGAGTCACTAAGACAACATAGCAACAGAGGGAAGTTCTCTTTTTACCACAGAGTATTGCTGAACACATCCCATTCTTCTGGTAAAAAAGTGTCAGTGTCTCATACCTGTAAGTGTTTCTCATTTAAGTTCATGAAGTGGTGGATTTGCATTCACGCTACAACTAAATAAATGCCTTTCCTAAACATATCACTCAAGTACTAATTCTGTACACTTGGTTAAATAATTTATTTGAAAGCAAAAAAATATATTCTTAAATTTACAAGTTCGTTAATAAGAACCAAGATAATTGCTCCTTCATCAGATGCTCAATCGAAGTAGTCCTCTATATCAATGTTGGGGTTGAGCAGCTCCTCTCCATACGGGGTCAGATCCATCTGGTTGAGGATCAGGTTCTCAAAGGTCTCCTCCAGGTCTGTTTCCCCGATCAGCACCGCTCCCACCATCCTGCCTCCACTGAGAACGACCTGGAACAGGAATACAGGGGTCATCTGTGTAATAATGAAGCTAGACGTGATGATTTCTCCAGTGGGGGATGAAATTATTGTGGTGACACGTGAAGAAAGACATCTTCAGATTCTACAGTTCAGTAACCGGCTGATCGTGTTTTGCTTCTTGCTCATGACCAGCATTAGATCATACACACAGAAAAACAGTGGTTCCTTTCACATGACGACAACAAATTCAAACGGCACAATAATGTCTTAACAGCATCCAAACAACTGCTTAAATAAACACTAAATGTGTGTGTTTATTTAAGTGTACTGATGTTGGTGAATGAGCCACACATAAATTAGACTGCCGCTGTTAAAATACACTGGATACATTAACACACAAGAGTATTAACACAATGTTATTCTCTTCAGTATCACCTTGACATACTCCCGGCCTTTGGTGCAGCGTACCAGCAGCTCATGGTCGGGCCCCAGCCCCTGCCCATTAAACTTTCCCAGCAGGACCACCTGTGGAATGACCAGCAGAGAGGAAGTTGTTTAAATGCACAGCGTGAATGAGCCCAGAGGCAGAGAGGGCGCGAAGCAGCACTGTGAAGTCACCTTGACCTGTTATAATCTGCAGAGTGGATGATTAACATATTGGTTATTATTTAAAGAACTGTAATAAAATGTTGGCACCTTGTAGTTGAAGAATTTGGTTATGTGTGAGAAGAGTTCGAAGCAGAAGTCCAGTTCTATCGGTTCTGACAGGAACTGTGCCGCCATGCAGCGGCCGGCATACCAGCCCATCTGACGGGCCTGTGTCCACAAACGCATCTACACACACAAAAAACACACACAGGAAATATAACACTGTTTTTCAGCTTTTCAGCTTCTATATGGACTCTTCTAACACCCTGACCAATGTGTCACTGTGCCAGGGGAACTGAAACAAGCCTGCTTTCTTGACCTGAATTGACTCATTTCAGTACAAACTGACAAGTGAATTATAAAGGTGCTGATTGCACAAAATATATCCGGCACAATTTTTTTTACAGGCCAGTAGCTGAGTGGTTACAGCACATGCCACACAATCGCAAGTCTCCCGTTCCAGTCCGGCTGGTGACTTTTGTTGCATGTCATACCCCCCTCTCTCTCCCACTCTTTTTTGTCTGCATCTTCACTGCACTGTCCATTAAAGGCAAAAAGCCCAAAAATTAATCTTTAAAAAAAATAAATATATTATATAGTAAATAATGTATATTTTCACAAATGTGTGTTTCTGTACCGATTTTCAATGTTGCTGTACATTCAATTACTGCGTGTAAATTCAAAATCAGACTCATAAACTCATATCAAGGATATCAAGTTTGTCTTTCAAATTTAGTAAAGGTTTTACAATGCCTGTGTTTAATGGTTGACGGCAGAATCAGTTTAGTTGCTATGAATAATTCATGTTGGTAGAGCTGATGTTGTTGTTGAATTTAATCAAATCTAATTGGTTCAAACTGAACTGTGGGCAGTATGTGAGAATTGATGACGCATAGAATCTGAGCTTTGTTGAAAGAACTGAGATGGATCCAAATCATTTTCTGAGGCATCTTGACACCTCTAGTAGGTACGGAGACGTGGAAGGCGACATCATTTAGTATGAAGGCAAATAATCAGCCACTATCCTACTATGTTGTCTCATGTACTGTAGTTTCTGAGGAGTCTGAGGAAAAAAAATGGCCGTCCACACAGGTTGATGCAAGGATTTGTCAGTTAGTTTACCTGCTGCCACAGTGGGCTGTGTTCCCAGCATGCAGTGCACACGTCCCCTGCAGCATACACGTCCGGCTCTGATGTCATCATGTGGTCATCCACCTGCAGGCCACCGTCTTCTGCCAGTGCAAACTAAATACGTAAAACCGAAAAAAAGTGATCACCATTAAGAACCAACATGTGATTAACAGTTTGTGTTCACAAAGAGGAGCTAAACATAAAAAACTAAGCAACGTGCAAACTCTTGTTTGGTGAGGTGGCTCTATGTGGGGAATTCCAGCTTAAAACCAGAGACAAAAGCTCATCTGTTCTATAGCGACATCTAGAGGCTCTCACTGCTGAGAGTTTTGCATGATTTTCTGCATCTGTTTTACTGTTTACCAACAGTCCACTGATTTGACTTTAACCTTCACCAGCACATTTGGACAGGGGTTATTTTTGCAACACAAATCCACAAACGTATCTGTCTGGCAGGAGGATATTTTAAAAGGTTACCAACATATTTGCACATATCTTTGGCCTTAGAGAGTTGTGGGAGCATGTCTACTAGGCAACTTACAAAAAGGCAGATAAGATAGTAGCTGGTCCTCCCGTTAATGTCATTACATAACATCAAACTTTGTGAGCAGACACCAGAAGATGCAGACTTGCAGTATTGGCCCAATTAAAAGACTTAGGACCAAAAGAGAGCTTATTTCTCCTTTAATTACCTTGTTGCCATGGAGAAATGGCTCAGTGTTTGGCACGACACCGGTGGCACTGACGACAAAATCGCAGCCAAATGTTTTGCCATTGGTCAGCTGGATGTACACTGGCCAGGATCCTCCTGAGAGGAGAGAAAAGCTTGAGGAATGAAAAGTTGGAGGGAAAAAAGGGGAGCTGGGAAAGGTTCAAATCCGAGCAGCATGTCTAGTTCTCACCATTCTCAGGTCTGAGTGTTTGCTGTGGGGAATTGAGCAGCTCCTCCGAGGTGAAGATCTTTTCCACCTCACACTGGTATTCCAACGAAACTCTGCGGGACACCTGCGCTCACACCAGCAGGGAGAAGAGACCCAGGAGAAGAGGAGGAAGGTATGACATAACAGAAGGTCAAGACAGATACAGATTTATTTGTAGAACAAATAGACTTCCCAAGCAGACCTCCATGCAGAGCGATTCTCACCTGCTCTGCTCCTCGTAGAACTATTCCCTCATGCCAGTCTGGACCGAGGGCACTGCCAGACTCTGTAGTACTAGAACTATGCCCTCGTGCGTTCCTATCTGGAAATTCATACACACACTCACATCTAAGCAATCGCTTGTATTAAAGAAAAACAAGAAAGTGATGATCTTGGGAAGTTCACTTGGCATTTGAATAAAGATGAAGACCTGCTGTGAAGGTCTGGGACCCTCCCGGCGCTGGTTCCTCTGTGGTGTAGCGAGGTCTCTTACAGGGAGCAGCTCGTTCTGGTTTGTCAGCCTCCAGAGACGGGATAAGGAATTGCGCCGCCCCGGGGTCAAAGAAGGTGTTTCCTATGGCCTTGTCCTTCACAGCCCAGATCACCTCACAGCCCTCCACTTCAAACCTACACAGGACATGTTCAAAGACACCGAATGAACGGACAGTGTGAACACTCCCTGAACATGGTGGTAATGTTAATGTTTAATTTTAAAACCTTTTTTAGCTGAAATTCCTGTTTCAGTTCTTTGGTTACAGTTTACTTACACTAATTCCAGGGCAATCCCTCCGTTGCCAACAACAACGATTCTCTTTGCTTTGGATAACCGCTTCTGAAACTCCTGAAACACAAATACAAGGCAAACTGTTAAGCATCAACATAAGTTTTAAAACCCCAGACTAAGGAGGCTGTTTTCAGTCCAACTGTTTTGACTGTTTGTAGATTACAAGGACATGTCTAGACAAATTCTATTTTTAAAATTAGAGAACTGTACGCACCCTGTTATTGCTTTCAAACTAATGCAACAAGATATCATAGCAGCTGCAGTGGTTGAAATGTTACTGGAAGCACTTTTATACACAAAGCCGGTGCTGTGGAATTTACTGTACCTTTGCAGGAACATTCACAGGAATAAAGGGGAAGGAAGAAAATGGTGCACAGAGCAGAACACAAACAAAATATAATCTGAGGATGTCCTTTTTGGGGGGACAAACTGCTTCTTGCTACTGTGAGAAGGTCTCTCAGGAATTTCAGACCTGCATGTCAATAACAACACAAACATCCAGAGAGATGGGGTCGTACCTGGGCGCTGTCCGTGTCCCGTATCCCCAGCACATAAGGGTTGTCCTGGGTCAGGAGCTTGGGTCTGCCCCCACTGCAGATACACAGCTTCTCATAACCAAAAACCCGGCCATCTGCAGTTTCCACAGACTGGAATTAGAAAGAAGAAATAGTGATTCATTTTCACATCAAGCTTTGAGTTTTGTTTCTCTTTTCTTACTTTGGAAATGTAGAGTTGCTTTTCACAAAATGAGGTTGGATTTTGGACATAAAACTCTTTTAGTCTATTAACTAACCTATTATTACACTCTACTAAGACCACATGCTGTAACCACATGTCCACAAGGTGGCGATAGTAGACAGTAGATAATAGTAGTAGTAGTGGATAACAGTCACCAAAAAGCCTTTGTTGAGATGTGTTTTTATTACAAACATTATATTCAGTAAACAACTAATGAGGAATTATTGCATGTGTAGCTTATCCTCCTTACTGTTACTTATAGTTGTTAGTTACATGCAAATTTTACTAGCAGTCACAATTTCTTATTAAATCTAGAATAACAAACCAGAAACAACATGTTATGTAAACACAGCATAACTTACAATACAAAATGGTTGTATTTATATGATTATTATATACTACTATTCTATTATACTCTGCAAAGCAGCTACTTACATGTGATTGTGTGTGAAGTGACTTGACAGCAGAGTGGATGACGGTCAGGTTGGGAAATTTCTCCTCCAAAACACTGGATGGTCGCTCCTCCACATCAAACTCTTCCAGTATCTTGGACACCTTGGAAACCAGAACAAGGGAACAGGACCCGGATTATTCAGTACACATTGCGTGGAATGCAAACCAGGATATGTCCAATAAAAACAAAAGTTTTAATATGTGATGTTGTCATCATTTGGTGGATGACTCAAGTGCATGCGTCCATTCATTTGTTGCGTATGTATGATAATGTCCCCCCTGAACACCACCATCATGATCATCATCATCCTGACCTGTTTATAGTTGGTCACTGCCTTGATATGGGGGCCTGCTGTGATCAGAGCCACATCAGCTGACGGGATCTGGGATGACAGCTGCCAATGAAGATTAAGGTTAATGTTACATGACATGCGTTACAGTAGCAGAGTCTGTACTCAGGTTAATACTTTTATTCTGTGTAGACCTAACTTGTTACTTCATCAGTTCATTTTCACCTGCTCAACACACGTCACACCCGCGATGCCACCTCCCACGATCACAAAGCTAAATGTCTTCTCCTTTTTATCTGCCATTCCTTTTAGAAAAGTGCTAAGCTAACGCTATCTAGCTAACGTTAGCTCTCTTGCATGTTTCCCGATACAGATGTGGTTTAACAGTTAAAATATTTTTTCTCTCTCGGCAGGGACACGTTGATAAACATTTAAGACCCAACTAGTGTTTGGTAAAAGTGTTAAATTGCTCTAAGAAAAATTCTTGTGACAGCTAGCTGACCAAACTTGTCGTTAGCACATGACAACAGAGCACCGCAGCAACGTAACTTCCGTGTTTACAATTAACTACGGCAAGCAGCGGGAACAGTTTTCCAAGCGCACCCACTGAGGGACGCGCTTAATAAGCAGAGGCACGAGCGGGGTGTATTTGACTACCAGAAAAAATGGAAACATTTAATAAATGAGCATGAAGCATACAATATATACATACAAGATACCCTGAATATGCTGCCTTTTTATAATAGTCAAGTTCAACTTCTGCTCCCCAGGATGAATGATTTAGTGTGTGTGCGTGTGTGTGTGTGTGTGCGCGCGCGCGTGTTAGGTAAGACAAAGGCGTGTTTGATGTTACTTTCATTCAGGCTTCATCCTTTACAATCAAGTACAAGATACAAGTATTATTCATTCAAAAAATAGTAAAAACAATACAATAGGCCATTTTCAGACATTTTGATGTCACAGTAGGAAAATCACAGGTGTAAATGATTAAATTAATAATGTCCATAATTTTGTTTTGCTGGTTCAGTTTCAGGAGCCTGCTGTTGTATATGCAGGTTCACTGTGCTCTCAATGCTGTCATGACTTACTGGGACACCTAAATAGAACAGAGCAGTTATCCAGTAACACCTTTGCTTTTCCTACTGTGACAAGTCAAAATGTCTGCTCTGAAAAAGTGCAAGTGTTTTTAAAAAGCCATTTGTCAAAGGGCCTGCATGTTGTTTAACGATCCTCGCAATGGGACCTCCCTTCCGTCAGTCACCGATCGATCTAATGTCTAGCTGACCCTGTGCAGGGCCTTGGGGTCCCATGATACCTAATTATATTAAATACAAAGTTTTGTTCGTAGGCATAAAGCAGAATTTAATACCTGTAGTGCAGTTAAATCACTTATTTCCCTGTGTACTCACATGGCTTATGCAGATATGAGAGATTAAAAACCCATTTCTTATTTTTTTTACCCTATAACTAAATTCATCATGTCATAATTGTCATAATAATAAAAACAACATTTTGTGTGTTTGTCAATAATTTTTGACATATCAGCACCAGAATCAGGATCATTTCATTTAATGGTATGAATAAACATAAAAGGAATTTAACGGTTTTCAGTGCCTCTCATAAACTTAGTGCCATGGACATACATAAGGCTGGGGTCTGTTTGCTGTTGTGCTACAGGTATCAAGTTAGAGTGTATAGGTACAAAGAATTTTGTAATAGATAAATATTGAATGCATAATGTAATACATTGCTCTATATAGAGAGGTTGTTTATGTGCATCTATTGACAGACATATGTGCTGTATCTTCAGTCTGTTAGGATATTACAGGATAAAAGGATATTATGCTATTGATAGCATCAGAAAATGTTAAGAACTTGATTTATTTGTTGTCTAGTTTTAGTCCGTGTATTAAAAGACCTGTAAATCAATTTTGCAGTGAGAGCAGGTTACAGTCCTTTGTTTTGAATTTTGGTGATAGGGCGACCCTCTAGTCTATATTTGGATCACAATTGTTTCTTTAATGTCAGAGATTAATGTGGTCACCGGGTCATGAATCAGATCTAAAATTCCATCAAAACATTCATCAGCCGTCATTACTGCAGCGATAAACAACTCACCACCAGATAACAGTTGGAGTACAGTGCCATTTGTGATTTTACATGAAGTAATCGACAGATCTTGACACCATCCCCATTCTCTGTCAGGGTGTTTGGCGGATAATGGCTGCGTTGTTTTTGGATTCATCAGCAAAAGCCTGCACTTGTTCTATTTTTGTAAAACCTTTTATGCCGGTGTTAACCATGCATGGGAGTATTGATGTCAGCGTCTGAGATGATCGGGTCACTGGTAATCAAACACAGGTTAATGCTGTGCGTCATCCTTCCCCTCTTGATTTTCATTACGTTACCCTGAATAACCCCTGCAGGAAGACAACACATGACTATATGCAATACAGTGCTGTGATCACAATTCTGTCACACAAAGGAATTTGGACAAATGGTGTTTGTTTATATAATAAAAACACTCATTGCACTCAGTGCAACATAATTTTTAATTTTCATTGATAAAAAGTGCTCTTGGATGTTTTTGTGGATACATATTCATTGAATGTGGGGCCCTTGACCATATTATTGAAACCATGCTGCTTCTGAAATTAATCAAGCATTTTTTTTTAACTTTACTTTAAAGCCAACCAAATGCCACAAAACACAAATTAAATTGTAAACATAATGCATAGATTAGATATGTGCAGTGCAATACAAGCAGGAGGAGTTAAAGTGAGATTTGTAAGGGGGAGATGGACAGCCTCCATTATTGATCACACATCACAGTTAATTAACCTGACTGTATTTATTAGACTGTAAATGCTAAGGGAATTAACTAGAAGTAAGCACATACATACATACATTTTACATATTTCAATTAAATGATTAATTTTACTGAAAAATCCAAATTAACATTAATAACATTAGTCACAATATAATACAATGCAACTTTATTGTCCACCAAGACATAGGACATAAGAAACAACATGTAAAACAACATAGAATTATCATTGATATCTAAATCTAATCTCTCTTATCACAATCACAGTTTGACCAATAATTAGCTATTGTACTACATGATGAATATGAATATAACAGTGATCTATTGGCTTTCCAGAAAGAATATGAATCCTTCTTCAAAGTAGAATTTACATACTTTCACACAATCTGTTAAAGTTTCTACTGAGGAAAGAACCTATTTCATTTTTATGATCATTCAGAAAAATACTGTGGACCGTATAGAGAAAGGAGATATTTTCAATAGTGACTGGCATTGGGGAAACAGCTATCCTGGCTCTGTCCAAAGGGAACAAAATCCAACAACCAACACTTTTGTTTGTTTGTTTAATCTGTACAAAAAGTGTAAAAAAACAATTTGCTGTTTCAGGAGGGGTTATATGCTGGACCATTTATTGACTGGGACCAGTAACTAGCTGTTTCCCCCGCAGTCTTTATCCTAATAAAATAAATGTATTTCCCAAAATGTTGAACTTTTCCTTGAAAAGACTGTGATGAAAGATGACGTAAAATGGAATAAAAGCTGAGGCTGAATTTGGACCAATGAACAGGCTACACAGTTGGATTAAGTAAGTTGTGTATATGGTGTAGAGGGTATACACCAAATGTCTGCTCCTTTTAGGCCTCATTGTTCTCAGGCAGTGACTCGGGCATACGATGATCTATAGGTCAGCATTCATTCCTCCTGGGTTGCCTGTGGCAACTCCCAGCACATGACACTGTAGCATCTCCTTAATGTAGCCAATCTTCAGCTGACCTTTTGGATGTCTCCCTTACCTACAGAGACGCACCATGGAACTACTTTTGTTTGCAAGTTCACACTGGAGTTTGTGTCGCTGGTTACCAAAGTGCAATACTTTCCATGGACATGTCATGTAGGAGTGTTGGCTGATGAATGACCATGCTAACTCATAGCTCCTGCATGCAGTTGTCATGATATGCAATAATGTGGCTTAAAACGCATGAAGATTTTTAAAAATATATTTTCACAATTTTTATTATCAAAATCAACAGATAACATTTATTTCATATGGCTTTACATCTGTTTTCTTTTATTTATTGTTTTATCATTTACTTTGATGTACTTTTATATTCACATCATGCCATTGTGGAACAGCATCAACAGAGCCACAACACACACAAAGCCAGAAAAAAACCCAACATATATTGACTTTGATGATTTAAATTAAAGGCACTGTTTCTTAAAGTTTATAAAATAAACAAGAACACTCCGTTCATCATCATTACCATCGGTGTCATCGTTATTAACGTCATTCTCACAATCATTGTTACATAAGATGTCTGGTTATATCATCAGAGCACTGGGAGTGCTGGTGGAGCTTCCTCAGTCGGTACTAGAGAGGCAGGTAGCTGGGAGGCTGCAGTAGGTCCCTCTTGCCGTAGGTGGCGGATCCCACGTTGGTCGGTGCGTAGACGGTGCCAATAGTGTTACTGGAGCGGACCAGGAAGTCTGCTAGCCTTTGGGTGACGCAGGTGGCTGTGTTGCACTTCCTCTTCTCTATGTGGTGACTGGGAGGATGAGAGAAAGTACAAAAACTGAAGAGATGCACCGACATCACAGCAACACTGATAGATAGAATGAGGATTTAATACAGTGGCTGATGCCGTTACCTGTTCATAGCTGTGAGCCCCCTTTGCGGCCGTGTACCCATGAGGCTGAGGAATGGGTTGGAGATTAGCCCAGGGGCTAACCAGCCCTCGCTGTCTGGGAGAGCACTTTCCTGCTCGCTGGATGAGCTGGGACTGAAGTACCTGAATCACAGAGGGAAAAAGGGCCAAACTGTTTCACACTGATAGCTGATGATACCCTCTTCAAAACATCCACTAGTCCCAAGAGCAACAAGAAAAAGTGGCCACTTAGCCCCCCCCCCCGAGTTGCACAATGTAGCACTTTCCCACAGATGAGTACAATTGGCTTCTACCTCCAGAGTTATCAGTGCCCTGCTGCTACTCACACAGAACATAACAGCCCTTCTTATCACACAATTTCCATGATATTCAGCTACTTGTCTGCTGACCTCAGGTTAAACTCCTTTATTGGTTTCCTGCCTGTTAAGACAATAGTCATTTAAGCTGGTGTCTGATCTGATGTAACATTTTTGCAAAGTGAAACCTGCCAAGTTTTATCGCTTGCCACTGTTTAAACTCTGCACCAAATCTTACACCACTAAATATACATATATTTTTTTTTTCTCTTTTTTTTTCTTCACAAGTCATCGCACAGACACACCAAAGAGCTATTTGCTCTCCTTGTAGTATAAAATTTACCTGTAGCTTGGGGCAGCGGTGATGCAGCGCAGCAACACAAGCAGCATAAGGAGAAGCACGGGCACCCTCAGGTGATACATAGTGTAGGGTGATTACCTGGATCAACACATTAGATATGACAAAGTTTGATTTATTGTAATGGCAGGCTAAGGCAAACCAGTGAATGCAGAATTTGTTTTATTTGTGCAATTAAACCTTTATTTAACTGCAAAGACCTGACCAAAAGACAGCAGCACAGAATTTATGTACATTATCTGTACATAGTGTCAGAATTTAACACATACAAACAAGCATAAATACTGTAGTTAAAAAGAAGTGAACAGATAAGACAGAGTAAAATACTGAGTGTTTGCTGTCTAAGGAAATAATTCACTTACAGAATAATTTAATTCAATGAGAATAATCCACCAGTACCTACCAAGCATCAACCAATTCAACTCTGATTTTCCTGTTGCATAGTTTAACAGTTACAAATGGGGTTGCAACTACCAACTATTTTCATTAACGATTAATCTGCTAATTATTTTCTTAATTAATCGATTAATGTTGTCTATAAAATATCAGAAAATGTAAAAAATCCCTATCACAATGTCTCAGAAGCCAAGGTGATGTCTTCAGAATGCTTGTTCTGTTCAACCAACAGTTCAAAACACAATGATACTCAATTTATTATCAAATAAGACAAAAAGAAGCTGGAACCAGAGACTGGACATTAGGCATTTCTGCTTGAAAAATGATTAATCGATGATCCTGATAGTTGGCGATTCATTTTCTATCTATTGATCGTTTCAGCTTTTTCCCACTCCATTTGATATCACAGATATATTCTGTGTGCTTTATTAAAGCTGTACATCAAACCTCTGAGTAAAACACATTTAGATTTGTAAATATTCAGTGTTTTTTTATGCTTCCTTACATTTAATTGAAAATCTCAATTTTTTTTTCTGCATCATTTTATGCAACAAGACATATTCGGTGTCTGGATCTTGATTTTAAAATATGCAGTGGTGATTTGAACAACACGACATGAGTTTTAAAGAGCTAAATAAATCTGAACAAAATGAAAAGAGATTTAGCTAAATATCTTTTTCAAACCCACAAGAAAACTATTATTATTATATACAAACTAAAAACACTTCCCGTTTCCTGTAGCAACCCATTTGCATATACACAAGACTCAGACACAGAATAATGGTATAAAAGACAAAGTAAGCCCTAAAGAGAGACAGAGTACTTACTTTCTGTTGTGTTAGCCAGTAGCCAGCAGATCCCACTCTGTCACTGTAGCAGTCCAGGGTTTGTCAGACCGTCACACAAACCGACTCCAACAGTTATAGGCTCATCGCTCAAACCACTTGTGACATCAGCTCCCTCCAAATATAGCCTTGCATTTTCATTTACACAGAATGGGGAGGATGGGGGGGGGGCTGTATGGGGGTGTAGGGAAGTCCAAGGGGGTCTTATACATGTCATACGCACACTCAGCTTCACCTTAATGTACACTCTTAAACCTGTGCACACGTAGAAAAATGCAAACTTTCACAGCACACACACACATAACGGCACACATACACACACACACCTTTGTACGTCACCATCCTCATCATCACCGTCGTCATCCCTGTCATCAGCGTCCGTGATGGGACTGACCCGCCATAAACCCACACCAGGGAGAGGGATGCTGTCAAAGTGGAAAGCTGTCTACCTATTTACCTCGAGACACATATTGAAGTTTTGGGTCATCAAACTCTGGCCCTGCTGCCTCCCTCTGGGCTTCATCGACGATGAATAATAAATGTGAAGATGAATTATCATTAATAATGAATGGTGCCTCATTATTTTGACGGGACACGTCACAAACAACTGAGAAAGCACGAATTAATGAAGTGATGGTAAAACATGAGAGTTACACTTTACAGGCACGTGACCTGGGACTCTGAGTAGTTTAAGAGTGGATTAGCAATCACATCTCTTTGTGAAAGTTTCCTGAAAGCTTGGTTTGAAATATTAGGTGTTTTTCTGTAACTTTAAAGCTGCTATAATCAATATTTTTATATCAACAATGGATCAAATGACTACCTGTAATATGAAAGGTGTTGCTGGTAGTGACAAACCTACAGATAATCATCACCACTCTGCAGTTCCCCGTTGTAGCATCTTTTAGCTAATGTTTTTGGTTTTACGGCCTACTGTTGTGGTTGACTCTAACTGCTCTCAGCACTGTTTGTTTTCGACAATACCAGGCAGCAGTTTTCAGTTACAAAGCTCTAAAAAGTGATTGTGCACTACCTGCTTGGCGCCTATCTGGTGAACTCCTGGTGAGCATTTAGCAGCTAAAGACCCAGGTATTTCCCACACGAGTTGGCGGTTAGCAAAAACAGAGCTAAAAAGAGAGTGAACATAGGCCCCGTCAAATCACCAGAAACACGACTCCAAATAAATGCTAATATCGCTCCGTGCCTGCTGGATGTTTCAACAAGTTAGCTATATCAACTTAAAAGGTGATGTTAGTGTTTGTGTTCACAGCTTGTTTATGCTGCTACCATGTGGCCAAAAAATTCAAGGTTTATGACTAAACAACACCACAAATGTCATCAGACTTTGATTCAAATGTTACAAAGCATGGTGGTGCATGAGTGTGATGACATCACCTTTTTCCAGCTGAGCCACACCTACTTCAAATCAGTGATTTTAAAAAAATGCAAGGGAAAAAAACACAAATAAAGAAATTTCGCATGTGAAATAAGCAAATCTGTTCTAATTTTAGCAGAAATAGTGTGTTCATAGAGGACCCCTCTGCTGACAAAACTGATTTACAGGGCCTTTAACTCTCACTTTCTGGTAGCTGAAACAGGGCTTTGTTTGGATTAAATAGAAAATGAACTGTGTAGGCTACTTGAGATATACTGTAGGAACGGTGATTGCCACTACGGCTGAAAGAAAAGCGCTCATAAAAATGTAATTATCACTGCAAGAAAAGAACACATTTGAAATGATTACCATAACCATGTTTCTGACGAACGTTTGTCTGTGACCATAGAGATCATCCCACAGTCTTAGTGGGGAGATGCCACCACAGGCTGCGAGCTGCTGGTAAGTGCTGGTGGTTTTCACCACAGCTCTGAGCAAACACAGAGATACTGTATAGTGCAATCCTAATGGACATGTAACACCCCCAAACCCACCAAGATCTAACAAACACCTCAGTGTTTCCTGTAAGCTTCCCAAGAAAACCAAATACAGAGAGAGTGACAGGATATTTCTCAGATTTGTCTTTTTTTAACGTAAATTATATGGTTTGCATATACAATATGGGCTATTTCTGGAGTCTCCAGCCCTTCCCTGACACTCATATTAGTTTTTTCCAGGCTGGTTTCTGCAGATGAACAACTATTGATTAATTCAGCCATGTACAGCAGATTTTTGTCAATGACTGTTGCAATGCAATTATATTCTGTTTCACTGACAAACACTAGTTGATTAAAAGATTTAATATATAATTAACCTATTAAATATTTAACCACTCTAGTGGATATGAGGGGGGTGTTTAGAAAGGTTAATATGCACAATCCGGACTGGGTGGAAGAAAAGACAGAAGACAGAAAAAGGAGAGTAAGGGAGAGAAAAAGAAAGAAGAAAGTGGGTGGTATGTGTAGGATTTTGTCTGTTCTTATAAGCTATAGTCTAGGGAAACATGTCTCTTGTATCATTCTGTTATCTTGTCCCTTGGATTACTCTGGTAATTGTGAGGAGCCAGATGTTACATGGCTGGCAGCTCAATTTCCTGCCCACGTCACAGAAAGAAAGCCACTGATATCACAACTAACGCTCAGTTTACATAAGACTGAGTGAACTTCCACAATCTTTAAGGGATCAGAAGTTCTTCTTATTCCATTCTTATTTCACGCTTTGAAGGTGCTTCTCTATATAGCAGCTTTGTTTCCATTTTCACCTTCAATGCAGAGATTTGGGCTTGAAAAGCTCAATATGGCTTTATTATGGACATAAGAGGGATTAAAAGTCACTGGGGAATGATTGGTAGATAAGTAGTCGGTGCCAGTAAAGCCAATGGTGCTGTGACCTCTGATAATGACTGTTCATGTTGAGAGCATCCACACCTTTGCTGTATTTATTAACTGGGGATGTGTCCATTGCATGATGTACTACTTAAATAAAGTACAATATTTGCATCCAAAATGTAGTGGAGTAGAAGTATAAAGTAGCACAAAATGGAAATACTCAAGACAAGAAAAAAGAAAGAAAGAAAAAATTACTTCAAAAAGTTAATTGAATAAATGTACTTAGTTACATTCCACCACTGGTGCAGTCCCTAACGCACAATTGGAGGAATGCAACTCCAACCCACGGTCACAGAGATGTTGGTTGAATAACTGTTTAGTCAAGAGAGGAGCCCTGACACACATGTAACCAGTGTGTACGGTCTCTTTCTGGCCCATGATGCATCCACAGACACAAATAAACAGTTAACGTCACCACCACCTACCTGTACTGGGAAAACAAATACCAGTTGTTTGTTAATTAATTGCACGGAACTGAATGACTCCTTGGTCAGGAATGCTAGTGGTTTGTGTTGTTACACCTGACAAACATTGCACAAATATGCAGTTGTTCCTCCAGCCTAATTATAGCACTGATATCTCTTCTACAGAAATGTACTAATAACATGTTTTTGAACACTAGGCAGCTCATACATACAATTGTTGATTAATTACTTCAAGAGCATGTTGAGCCGTAGTTCTGTGATTCCTCTATTGTCAGAGAACACAACAGTAGTGTAGTGAAATGTCCATTTTACTGCTATCTGCAACTAATAAGACATGAGATGAGCCTGTGCAAACAAATCCCAACTTTTACCCAAACTTAAAGCTGCTATAATGAATATTTTTATATCAACAATGGATTAAAAAAACATGTGTAATGTGAAAGGGGTTGCTTGTGGTGCCAAACCCACAGAGAATTATCACCTAACTCTGCAGTTCCTCTCTGTTCTACGGAGCTTTAAAGTGTCTTAAACTGACTGTTTTGGTTTGATGGCCCGCAACTTTACTGGTTCACTCTCACAGCTCTTATCTGCATCTTTACTGGTTCACTCTCACAGCTCTTATCTGCATCATTTCTATAGGTAGTAGGCTGCTGCTTTCAGCAAATTAAAAAAAAGTTCTAATACACCAACTGTACCTCTCTAAAACCAAACAGCAGACAGACAAAGTTAGCGACTACCTGGTGAACATAGTGGAGCATTTAGCAGCTAAAGAACCAGATATTCCCCTCAAGAGTTGTTGGGGAGCAAACCAAGGCTAAAATGAGAGTAAATATTGGACTTAAGTTCATCAGGTGGCCACAGATCTGACTCCAAATGAATGCTAATGTTGCTCTGTGTCAATTTTCACTTTAGCACATAAGCCACTTGTGAGGAAGTTAACAGGAACATCATTTCCACATTATTTGTGTCCATAGCATGGTATTGTGTTAACATATGTATGTATTTGACAATAATATCACACATTCAAGGATTCATTTATTGACATAAAAGAAAAACATTCAATTTGGGCAAAAAGTTTACTCTACAATGTTTTTCAGCCTGGGCATTGCATGGCTGCTGTGTGATCACGAGGATACACAGTCAATATTTTGAATTGTTGGTGATTGTGCACATCCAGTGATATTCCATTTTACTACTGTACTATGTTTCTACAGATGTGGAATGGGAGCCCATTTCCTCTTCAGGGCTAAGTGTAATATAACAGCTCTATCCTGTGACAAAAAAAGAACGGAAAATGGAAAAGATGAAAAAGCAATCCCTCTTGACAATCCAAGGAAATGTGACTTTTGGCCAAACTTAGTAACATTTCTAGAATGGTTCCA
Source organism: Oplegnathus fasciatus (assembly GCA_003416845.1). Taxonomy (NCBI): domain Eukaryota; kingdom Metazoa; phylum Chordata; class Actinopteri; order Centrarchiformes; family Oplegnathidae; genus Oplegnathus; species Oplegnathus fasciatus. The sequence continues at coordinate 168,276 of NTHP01000394.1, read as the reverse complement.
CTTGGCCTGTGTTTGAGACCATATTGGTGACCACTTTAGTTTTGTGGGCCATCAGTTTCTTTGCTGTGTGTTGTTTCTTTCTCTAACCCTTCCTTGTCATCTGTCTGATGGTCCAGCTTCTTTTTTTCCACCTGTGCATTCGTCTCCTCGCAAAACTCGTCTTTTCCCTCTTTCACCTCCTCCTCTGGCTTCTGCCCGTCTGTCTCTATCTTTGCTTCCTCACCGGGAAGAGGAGAAAACTCAGCAGTGGTCTCTGTCAGGGATTTGAGCTTTTGCTTCTCCAGGGTGTTATTTGTAGAGATGAGTCTGCCATCATGGGGGAGCTGCTCTGTTCCATGAACCTCCCCTCCCTCTTCCAGCTCTAGTGCGATCCTCACGCAAACTCTGGGAGCATGAGGCAGTTTGGTAGTTTTAGGAGCGCTAGGCTGGCCCTCAGTAGGATTTGATGAGGCCTGAAGTTCAATTTCCTTTGAAGCTTTTTTGTGCTGCATCTCTGTTTCTTGCTCTGGTTTCCGAAATTGTCGCCTAAGGAGGATGATGACGGCAATGATGAAGAAATACGAGGACCCACTGAGACAAGTGATCAGACCCAGGAAGATGATCCTGAAAATAGAGACAAAAGATGGACAGAAGGCAATAAAGTGCAGAAATCTTTATTGTTGGAAAAAAAACACTTTTGAGAAAATTCATATTGGCAATCATGTTCTATTCCCACATTTGTAGTGCATGGCTTACCTGTACATAGCAGAGTCATAAATGCGACATGCCCCCCTGCCCCCACATTTCTTGATTGACCACTTCAGGCAAGTTGAATCAATCAGGGCCCCAAAATACACTGGTGCAGGAATCCCACCTACAGACAAAGTATTGTGATATTTAGTAGTATTTAGAGAAATACTGTGTCCCTCAATCATATTTCTCATATTTGTTGTCTTTTTTTGACTACCACGTACCAAGCTAATACAAAAATGTGCACTCAAACTAGACTAAAGGTGATATTTTTACCAGAGGAGTAAGCTTTAGTATTGGGACCAAACTGTACTGATGTAGCTTACCAAGAGTCCTAGTTACCAAGGCCTGCATACCCAGCGCAAGGGATTTGAGCTCTGGTGAGATGCATCTGTAATTATAAAACAACACCGGGTCACTTCTATACATCATCTTTTAGAAAGTTGCTATGCCAGTCAGTGTCTTTAAAGGAATAGTTTGACATCTTGGGTACTATGCTTATTTGCTTTCTTGCCAAGAGTTAGATGAGAAGAAAGATACCACCCTCATGTCTGTACGCTAAATATGAAGCTGGAGCCTGCCGCCATTTAGCTTAGCTTAGCACAAAGACTGGAAACAGGGGGAAACAGCTAGCCTGGCTCTGTCCAAAGGTAACAAAATCCCCCTATCGACAGAGTTCACTAATTGTTTCACTTTGGCTCAAATCCTGAGAATGATATACAGTGACATTAATATTCCCAGCTATCATTAGTCAGTCTTGCCAGGAACGGGTGCACAGACCGTATGATGACCATGTAGCCAGGTGTGGCTCCCAGAGAGTTGATAAAGGAGCTGAGAACAGATACAGCCATGTAGGAGGTGAAACTGCGGCTGCAGTCCTTGGCATGAGGACACTGGCCCAGCCTCACAGACGTACTGCTACCTGCTGGGAAGGAGGCGGACACACAGCTGCAGTTGTGAAAGACCTGGGAAAGAGAGAGAAACTGCAATGTAGCGGGAGGACTTACTGGAAATTAAGTGAAGCACCACCCAGTAATCATTTGGAGAACAAGTCTTTTACTTAGAGTCAGTCAACCTGCTGTAAATAAGTTACTTTCGCATACAGCGATTAGCAGATGAATGATTTTGGATAAATGGGTCACAGAAAAAAATGGGAAAAAGTGAACTTCAATCACAGAATGAAGACCGTGAGATGCAGTTGAAAGCTGAAGACTAATAAGTGGACCTTTGAGCCTAGGTTATTTTGTAACATATACTGCAGTCACCTTTCTTCAGGTAGAAACATGCATGGTTTGCTGATTCCACTGGCTGCTGTCATCAAAAAATCTAATAAACTTTCATAAAATAATACATTAAGGGTCAAAATATCTTCCTCTGACTGGCTGATGAGCAGGTTTACTTTGAACACTGCATGTTTGTGCATTCACAGTGTGCAGCCCTACTGTGTTCTTGCCGTATCCACTGGAGCTGAGGCAGCCAGCCATACATGGAGAGATGTAGGTGATGCCGCTGTCTGAGCACACGGGGTCCCACTCCTCTGCTGAACATGAGCAGTCTCTGTTACACTCTGAGAAGAGCATATCCCTGTTGTATGACACACTCGGCGTCCTGCAGGGCAAGGAGGGATTATGTTTTATATTAGTTGCAGGTTGTGCAGGAAAAACAAATCTGAATGATTGTATTTTAAGGCTGTAAAAAGAGTTCCTATGGTGTTAAGGCATCTTCATATACCCGTCATGTGTCAGCACTGACCCGTTGTATGAGATGGTGAGTCCAGCTACGGGAATGTTATCACACTTGGTGCCAAACTGTAGCAGCAGGAGGAGGTATGCCATGAAGGATGTGGCAAAGGAGAGCTGAGCTCCTGACACCAAACTCAGTTTATACCTCTTCATCAGCAGCCCTCCCAGGAAGATCCCCACCGCCACCGCGGGCAGGTTCAACACACCTAGAAGAAGAACACAAGGAGGGCTGGACACTGGGAGGCCCCTCTTACAGTGGGAAGTCTCTGACTATCAGACACCCTAAGACATTTTGTTTCTCCATGAGTCTTTAAGCTTTGAGCAGAAGTGTTGGAGAGATGTAAGTGTACCATGAGACACCAGGCACCGCCAACTCAAGCTCTGGCTTTTGGCCTTTTGAACTTTATCTAAGGGATGACTACTGCTTCATCATGGAAAACTCATTTTTCACTTTCTTACAAGATGTGTGCACATTTCTTTATCTATCGAAATACGATCAGACATTTAGCCTTGAGTGAATTAATGAGTTTTTGACTCCCAAGTGAGAGGTGTTACTTATTATACTTATTTGCTTTCTTGCTGAGAGTTAGATGAGAAGATTGACACCACTCTCATGTCTGTACGCTAAATAAGAAGCTACAGCCCGGAGACAGTTAGCTTAGCTTAGCATAAAGACTGGAAACAGGGGGAAACCGCTAGCCTGGCTTTGTCCATAGGTAAAAACCATCACCCCTAAAGTTCACTAATTAACACTTTTGTTTTGTTCATACAAAATATGAAAATGTAAAAACAACAAGCTAGCTGTTTCCCCCTGTTTCCAGTCTTTATGCTAAGCTATGCTAACCGGCCACTGGCTCTTGCTCCATATTTAGCGTACCGACACCTCAGTTAACTCTCAGCCTAAAAGCCACCGTGGTCTGTATGACCAGTAACTTATGGTGGCTGATGTTAGCTAACTTAAAAGAAATATTGCTGTGTAATTGACATTACTGAGTCAGTATGCTGACTTTATGACTCTTCTACACTTTTGCTACTGTTACGCTACATTTTAGCATTTAGCCTACCATTACCCCATAAATGTCACTTTTACCATTATTCAGCAATAGTCTCGCTATCGGAAGAGCAGAGAGGTAAATGGAGGAGGTTTTCTTTATATAGCAACAATATTAATGCAATTTATTTTCTACCTATGAGGAAGTTGGCTCTGGATGCAGACTGTCCAAACTGTTGTTCCATGTATTTGGCTTTGAAGGTGAACAGGCCGATGAAAGAGTTGAACTTCAGGATGCTCCCACAAAGGAGCAGGAAGTAGGCAGGAGTTCCCAACAGGCGCTTCAGCGAAGGAAGAAACCCTGTGGAAGGACATCCAGTAAGAATACAAGCAACGACCACAAACCTGCACACACTGTCATTTAGTAAAATACCGAATCTGTAGTAAATGTGTGAATTTGAACTGGAAATGCAATAAAGTGTCACGAGTGTTCTGTTATGGGAAGAAGAGGATTGTCTCAACCTTTAGCGATGTCAGTCAGCTTGAGGTTGTGATTGTTGTTGAGGGCATTCTCTGTCCCGTCTAGGTTCTCACGCCTGCCCTCGTCTCCCCCCTGCTTTGGCAGCGAGCGGGGCAGGAACCAGAAGGGAATGCTGGAGACGAGCAGGAGGGCGGAGGACACCATGAAGCCCATCCACCAGGCGCCCACCCAACGGGCATCTTTAGGAGTGATGGTCACGCTTTCTGGATGACAGAAAAAAGGCAGAAAAGGAGCAGGAAGCCTTTTCATTTGTGATTTAAATCTGCCACTTCCTTTGAGTAAAGTGACCATATTGGACACCAGATTTTATTTGGGAATAACAGGCTAATTGTGTCCTAATTATGAGGGATGGGACACTCTACTCTCTAGTACGGACACTGCACATTTTAGGTGGACTGATAAATTATGGATTTACCTTATCTATCCATGAGAGTCAAGACAATTCCTCACTGGGACACTTAGAAAAGTCCTGACTAACCTGTCCTGACAGGTGTGCAGCCTGTTTTTATGGTAGCGTGTCAGACCTTTGCACCATGAGCAGCAGGCTGAGTCAAAATCAGTCTGAACCGAGGCATGTGGATTGGCTTGCATTTTATTCGCGCTATAGCCTACATGTGTAAACTTGACCCTAAACTATTTTCTTCACTTTTATGCATGTAACTACAGTGTGACTACAGATATTATTTCTGTGGCTTTCGCGGCCTTTTAATAAACTTTTATCAAGAAAGTATTGTACTGTGAATCACAGCTGAGCTAACAACAGTGCTCTCAGTCATCAGTAGATGGAGCTACACAGTTAAAAGCTACTGATTCATTCGGTGAGAGTGGTGATTCAGTGAAGTCAGTTCAGTTTGTAGATTCATTGATAAAGATTCCTTCGCACATGTACCGAACACCTCTGGTAGACACAGATGGAGCACTGGAGCTGCTGCTGCTGCTTCACTAACGCGCTGCTCAGGCTAACTTATGCCTCCTGTGTAGACACGGTGTAAGTGGTGTCCGAACCAACTTTGTACCTGAGTAAACTAAATACTTACCTTAATTACTCACCCCCGTTACTTACTGTTGCTACACCTGTTGCTGCACATATGCGGTTTACATTGATAATGGTGGCAGATTTATCGCTGTAAATTCATTGGAATTTTTGAAACAGTGAGTCCTTGATTTCAGACAGAGGTAGACAATAGAAGGCTTCTCACTTTTAGCCGGCAACTGTCAATGTTACAAACAAACGCATTACACTTACCCATATCAACATATCCAATGTCAACATATAGTTTGGCACAATAGGAGCCCAGGAGGAAACCAAACATGGGGCCCAGGAGAGTAATAGTCTGGAGACAAGCTGCAAATCACAAAATAATCAACAGATTAACATTTTGTATGATGTGGTCTAGAAGAGAGGGGGCGAAAAGGAAAGTTTTAATTGAACCTCAGTGGTAATACATCTGTTAAATAAGAGTTTAGAAAGTAGGTTTAACCTATCAAAAGGATACACATGACTAGAACGCCTTCAATCAGAATAAACTGCTGAATGAATATAAAGGAGAGCTGATGCACATATTGTACTCTTTGTTCACTATTACTGCCCTCTGAAGTGCAGAGACCTAAACAGAGTGGTTTGTCTGACAACAAGCTAACTTATTCTACCATTTATGTGTCAGTTTCAAGAAATGTGTCAGTTGGTTAACACAATTTAAGACATTCTGACCCTTTCAAAATCCCACTGGAGACCCAAAATGAGCCATGATATCTTACCTATGTAGAAGGGTGAGTTTTCTGCTTTAGCGAAGTCGTCGATGTAGGAGATGCCCAGAGGTGTGACCGGCGTTTCTCCAATCCCCCGCAGAGCGTTCCCGAGGAACACATAGATCCACATGTTGGAGCCAGACTCTCTCACACAGGCTCCATAAAGACACACACACACACAATAGGAATGCATGATATTGATTTTGTCACAAAGATCTAATAACCCATTATTTTCTATCGCTGATGTATTGTTAAAATCACCAAAGGTCAGTGCAGTGCCTAAACTCAAATGTAGAAAGTACATAAACTTCTTGTCAAACATCCAAATTTCTGTGTAAGTTGCTGACTGCTGCTCCCTTCAGTCAACACAGTGCATGCGTGTGTGTGTATTTTTGCATCATTCTTATGAGAATTTCGTATCTAAAAGAAGACTTTAGTGCACATGTATCAAAAGTTGAATGAAATAAAACCCATCAAACTTTGTATGGAGCCCCCTCCCATTCACATGTTGTTGAAAAAGAGAACCGCTGCGTCCATTATGTGGACTACCTCAAAACCAGATGCATGACTACAATGTGGTGTTCATTCAATATCAATTTAATAGGACTTGGCTTTAAGCTTGCATACCGCCGCATTGTTTGTGACTTCCATATTGTGTTTCTTTCTAAATGCATCTCATCAGGATGGCTGAACAGGATCAATACGTTGCATTCTGTGGGTGTATGAGATGTTTTTGTGAGAGGAAGAATTCATTTTGGCTCTACAATAGAAAGAATGACGTAACATTTCTACTGGGCTTCAAAACATGGAAGAATACATAAACAGATATGTGTCCAAGCTGAATTTATTACCATAAATATTACAGATGTCTGCTTTCTCCGTTGTGCTGTAAGACCTGATGGCCCCACATATTATTCTGTCTCTTTTCTCTTTCTTTTGCCTTTTTCCAGCTTTCAGCTCTTGTTGGCTTGCTCTACCGTCCGCATACAGACTGATCATTGGCGCTGTTGACGTGAAGTTGTGAATGCTGTGTGTCTGTTTAGTTCTGGTGACAGGGATGGGGAGATTTGACCTTTTACAGGACTGTCAGGTCAGAGTTATAGAAGGTTTGACTTATCAGCCACCCAAGAGGTGTAGCTTTCCTGTCAGCGGCTGTGCAGTTGTCGAGCAGTATGTACACAGCGTGGGAGGTGAGTGGCTTTGACGGTCAGACCAGGATCAGTGCATTCCAGGGATGGTTGAAAGAAAGCCAGTGAGTTGTTAAGGGTTTTAATCAGGTTTCACATTAAGGCAGACTCTTTGTATATGCTACTGTTCAGTTTTTTTTGTTCATTGACCATAGCAAAGGCATCTAGTGTACTTTGTCCTGATTGCAGGTTGATGATTTCAGCTCCATGGGTAGAGGTTTATCAGAAAATGGTAACCAGGTTGACAGCTGACTTTTCCCCCCCACATGACCAGAACTGTACAGTCCTGTACTGCTCAGTTCTTCATTTCAAGATAGAAGCTCAGATATGTGACTGTAATTATTGATGTAACAAGACCAGGAGTATACAGCCATGCTAGCTGTATTTCACTCAAAACAACAAATGTCAACGGAATCACAGAAGTTAGTAGGATATATCGTCTTGGAACCACGAATGTCCGTACCAAATTTCATGGCAATCCATCCAATTGTTTTTGGGATATTTCAGTCTAGACCAAAGTGGTGGACCAGCCGACAGACTGGTATTACCATCCGCTTTATCAGCCACACTAGCATAAAAAAATGAAATAGTGTTCCCTCACACCTAAGGGTACCTATATATTATTACTGATTGTTAGCTACAGCTGCATGAGGTAAATTTGCACTTTGACTGTACCAAATAGCATGTTTTAATGAGTGTAAAATGAATGTCTTTCCTTGCATAAAACTCTTGCTTATTGCAGATTAACAGAACAATAAACTGATATGTCAGTGGAAATCATTTCGAAGGCACCCAGTTGATCCCAGCGTGTAGCCCACAGTCTTACCTGTGTTGTCTTCCACAGAAGGCTCTATTTGAATTTCAGGTACATCTTCTATTTTCAGAGGATCCACACAGGCAGCGATGTTCACACTATCATTCTGGAAAACCTGAATGACTGTGTCGTATGTGTAGCTGTGAAGACCAGCAGTGCCACAGTGAGACCTCAAGATCATTTGGTGGTCTTTTGTCATTATTGTTAAATAAAAGTTTCTAAAATCAGGTGTTGGCTGACGTTTACCGTCCCATGAAGAAGTGTGTCAGACCAGTGAGAAAGGCCCCTACAGCCATGAGGAAACAGCCCACAGCAATGAGTCTGGGCCGATGCAGCTTGGCCCCAAAATGGCTGACCACAGCAAGAAACAACAAGTTGCCTACCTCCAAGAAAAAGAAACCAAGAGAGCCGAAGAAAACATTTATACATTTAGAGAATCATCAGCTGCAGAGTTGAACCGAAAAAAGGTGGCAGACACAAAAGTAAGACCTGATCAGATGCACAAAAGATTAAATCAACAGATAGATGGTACCCATCTCAAAGCTGCCATCTATGAGTCCAATGTGCGTGCTGGAGAGGTCAAAACGTCTCTCAATCTGAGTGATGGAGCTCTTCATGTAGGTTCCTGTCAGCGCCTTGGAGAAACAGGCGAAGGACAGCGCCACAATAAACAGCTAGAAAACACAAAGGGAAATATAAGTCATCAAAATAGGCCAATAATTCATATATTTTACAGACGACTACATGCTACAACAGGAAATCAATCATCTAAAATCTTTAAACCTACAATAACTGATTTTTTGGCCACTTGGGGGCAGCGGAAACAAGTTCTGAACACAGCACTGACATATTATCACCTTTTAAGTTGATATGGTGAACTTGTTAGCAAACAAAAAGCAAATCCAGCAGCCAGGTAGCAACATCATTCATTTGGAGTCTTGTTTCTGGCCACCTGATGAATGTAAGTCCAATTACTGTCTTTTAGCTCTGTTTTTGGTCTCTACCAACTCCTGAGGGAAATATCTGGCTCTTTAGCTGCTTAATGCTCCACTATGTTCATCAGCTAGTTGCTAACTTTATCTGTCTGCCGAGCAGGTAGTATACAGTGGGATTTTAGAGGGTTTTCAGTGAACAACGACGCTATGAGGGCAGTGAGAGTGAACCAAAACAGTGAAGTTGTGCACCAGACAGCTAAACAATGAGCTGAAACTCACTATAAATCTCTGTAAAGCCGAAGGGAGCTGCAGATTCAGGTGATAATTCTCTGTAGGTTCATCACTACTCTTGACAACCTTTTTCACATTGTCACATTGTTTTCATATTGTCATTTAATACATTGTTATTATAAGAATATCAATTATAGCCACTTTAAAATAATCCTCAAGCTGAAAAAACTAGATAGAAAATCATCTAATAAATGTATGTTACTGGTTTGAAGTACTACTTTTGTCAATGTAAATTTGTATTAAAGGCTCTGTACGTAACTTTCGGACGTTACATGTTGGAAAATGACGCCATGACCAGTGCATTAAAAAATGACGCCAAGGGGTCCTGACCAAGCGTCCATATGTGACGAGTTGGGAGTAAGAACATGTTGCGTTGGATTTTCCGGGAAAAAACGTCCCGAGTCCTTTACATAGAACTCAATCTACAAGCTGTTACAGGCAACCGAGAAAGTCGGGAAAGGTCTAATTTTTTAAGTTATGTTACACACATTGGCAATAAAAAACGATTAAAAAATGATTTAAAAAACAGTTAATACATGTTAAATTGTTACATACAGCCCCTTTAAATTTCACTTAGTCTTGCACTGTATGCTGCTTACATGTGCTTTGAAACAGTTTCTGCCTCCTCCATTGCAGCCCCCACAGTCTTTGGTTTTACTCTGTGTGTGGGCACCCTGGAGTCTCTTTATTACTAAGTTAATTCCCACCGAGGATTATTGCAATTCTCCTGCATGTTTTGCTTTGTACAGTATTCCATCTATCTATTATGCTGTATCGCTACAGAGGCTTTCATTCTCAGCTTAAACTTGATTGGGCTGGACTCAAGCTGACAGGTATGAACCACTCTGGGCTCTAAACTCTCTTGAAATCCTTAATTAGAGCACATTTGGAATAAGGGTAAGTCTAGTAATGGGTCTATATTTTTGAGATATTGTTTAACTTAAGAATGTGAAGCAGAAAACTAAGTTCCCAGATAAAGTTGCCTATACATTTTTGTATACTTTATTTTCTGGAAATTTGCTTTTCAACCCACTATCTAACTATCTACAGACTGAGCTAAGCCCCGTGCGGAAAAAGCCCTGGATGAAATTGTTGCATGATGTGTTTTGGATGAAATGCTCCATTAACCTTTCACATGCTGATGTAGTGCTGCAATCAGGCAGGCCTGAGTGTTTGACAAAAGTTGATATGCTGATCTAGAGTAGAAATGCGGCCTGCCGAGATTTTCGAAAACAACATAAGATCAGCTCTTGGCTTGATTCTACCTACATTGGGGGAGAGCATATCTCTGAAAAGGACCAAAAACTGATGTGAGTCTCAAATTTTAAGCATTTATCCATCCATTGCACGCTTATCAAAGTTTGAGGGGACAGTGCTAACAACTGCACCACCACACTGCCTTTTAGGCTTTTAACTGACGTTTTTATCCAGTGCAATTTACTCTGAGTGCATCAACAGAATGAACTTCAGCCCATGAAGAAAAACAGAATTACAAGTAACCAGCAGCGAAGTGCTGATTACAGATAGCTTTAGTACTTTGAGAGTGGAGATGCCAGGGCGTTCCCTGGTCTTCAGGTCAGAGTCACACAGAGCCTGCTGGCTGGTCATCTTGTCTCTGTCCTCTGCTGCGTCCTCCATCCTACGCTCAACGTTTGTCTGCCGGTCTCTCTACCTGCCCTCAGGCCACTGCAAGACATAGACAATAGATAGACAATAAAAGACGTAAGGAACAACAGCTTATATTACCTCCAGTAGTGAAGTGAAGGGTAGACCTACTTTTGGGAAAGAAGCTTATTCCCTTTCTTGCTGAGAGTTAGAGGAGAAGACCAATACCACTGTCATGTCTGTACTAGAATATGTAGCTGGAGCCAGCAGCCGGTTAGCCTAGCTTAGCATAAAGACTGGAAACAGGTAGCGTGGCTCTGTCTGAAGGTAACAGAATCTGCCCACCAGCACCTCGAAAGCTCAACATGTTATATCTCATTTCTAGTCTTTTAGCTGGAGCTACATATTTGTCTATAGATATGAGAGTGGTGTCAATCTTCTCATGTAACTCTCGGCAAGAACCAAAATGTTGAACTATTCTTTTAAACCTTAACTCATATTAAATGGTATCAAACAAATGTTTCTCAAAATATAACTGATTTTTTACCAAAAAAATGGCACTTCTGTAATTCACATAGACATCGATGTTTACCAAGCTTTTCATTCATCACTGCAGTACATCAATAATCTATTGCATAATAATGTATCAAAGTTCACAATATGGGAGGGTTTCAAGGACTTCAAATACTCAGTAATTAGCTATGAGCTTAAACATCGTCTTATTACATTTAAATGAGATAAACATGGTAATGTTTGGAAAAGATACATTTTAACAATCGGTATCAACTTATTAGGAGTGCCGAGTGTCAGTTCAGCCTCACATGTCTGGATTCGTAAAGCGGGTGAAAACAGAGAAGCTGCAATGGTACCTGTGTAAACTCCACCAGCGTCTTCTCCTCACAATCCTCTCAGCTTAGTAAAAATCAGGAGCTGCAGGTTGAATCCATATCAGAGAGGGAAATAGTTTCCGATGACAACTCATTTGTCCTCTGGAAAGCTTGTAGAGGGGGGAAACCTGACATAAAGTAACGCTATTAATCAGTTAGTATGTTTTCACCTCATAACTCCAATAATCCCCCTCAGGTTCAGCCTGGTTAATACTCCCACCCGAAGTGCAGCTCGCCTTTCAAGTCTGATCCATTCTTGGCCAGCAGGCCCTGGCCTTATCTGAGGAATTTCTGGAAGTTTAAATGTTTCCAATTTAGTCACATTTAGAGAAATATATAGCAAAATCACTACTGCCGAACAACTGCTGAGGAAGTTTAATAAAATACCTAATGCATCTCCAGGCCGAGAAGACCGGGGTCTCCCCTCTCTCCTTCTTCTTCTGCCCCTCTTTAAGCAGCCATTTGTGTCTCCTCCTATTGAGAGGAGGAAAACCTGCTCTCCCGAAGCTCCAATTCTCCTGTCTGAGGGCAGAGCTGTTACTTGGAACCAGCGGGACAAAAGGCCTCGCACATTTTTATTCCACACACATGCCAGCCAGTCCAGTAGGGGGACAGCAACAAGAGA
>NTHP01000394.1:134901-156125 GCA_003416845.1 Oplegnathus fasciatus | reverse complement strand
GGGGGACAGATTAGTAACTTCAAACCAGGCCTGTTCGATATTTTTTTTCTCACAACGTAAAATATCAGATTCTTGTTGCTTTAAACAGGAATTTTAAAACAGGTGTATAAATGATAAATTTCTGTTTCAAAGGAAATAGGATACTAACACTAACATCAACCACACTCATTCTTTAGATATGCTGGATTGCTTTGATGAAGGCCTCAGTGTGTCTCAATATTAACAGTGTGACTTGGTGTAAACATGTGTCAGGGAATGTTCTATTAGTCCAGTGACTGGTGGGGGGTTCAGGCCTCCAGGCAGCAGATCACACAATCAGCTTTGGTCCCTCACAAATTCCAAGGATTAAGATTAAGAGCCTTCGCATTCCTGCACAGCAACAGTGAAGGAAGTGTTTTGCACTTTACCTTTCTGAAAATTATACTTGGCTCTAGCATTTTGCATTTGGCGCAAGTGTTTTACATGTCTTTCATTACTGTATCTAGTTTCAGGGACATTCAGGCGGGAATGCAGTTTGTTACAGCATCAGGGCGCCTTAGACCATCAGCTGCAGTACCTGCTGCAAATTAGTACATAGATACATGTGTTTTTTCATGAGGTTTTAACATTATTTTTTAAATTCTACATTACAAATTTCCTACGTCTGACTGGCTTTGGTTTGCACAAATAGAAGCAGTGAGACACTCTCAGTGGCATTGCAGCACCTTACAGTGGACATATTGTTGTATAGAGTGCAGCCTGCTGGTGAAACCAGACACTGCACATTCTCACAGGTTCACTAGCAACAAGACGTTAAAGAAATATAAAATAAAGTGGATGAATATAATTAAGGATGTAAATACAGAGGAGATTATTTTAAATGATCATTTCCACTTAAAGCATAAATTAGAAGAAAGTCTTATTTACACCTAAGTAAAGCATTATAGCATATACAGTATATAGCATTGTATTGGTGCAGTAATAAAAGGTTTAACAACCATACAATATTGTAATCACTGGTTACAGTTACAACATATTACATAACATGGTAAAAGGTAAAAAAACAAAACAAAAAAAACCCCCAACATATTTTGTACTTTTGTCCAATACAAGACAAACGTGTTTGGTGAGGCACAAAGTAAACACAGAGGAGGCAAAGTTTTATAGACAAGGTTATGTCATAACAACCTTCAACTTTAAGCAAGCCAGACGGATATATCGATGCACATGTGCAAAGGGAAAGACTAGGTAGTGTTGTAGTTTACATATTTACTCAGAAAAATAGAGGAGTAATGGTGTGTGGTAAAGTTTACCTGTGATCAGCACTGGCTGATCTGGCTGTGGAGGCTGCAAGTTAGTGAAAAAATAAAATAAATAAAATATTAAATATTAAATACTTCAGACACTTGAAATTGAAATCACTGATTCAAAAGACTTCATGTGGAAATCAAATTATCATGTGAGTGAAATCAAATTAAATAAACCACTGAGTAAGGTTATGAGGGAACATAACACGGCTCTGCAGCGTGCGTCTGTCCATGTCCTGTGTTCATGGTGTCATCATTTACTATTTCACTTTTGAGGGACTGTAAAAGAGAGATGTTGAGGTTAAAGGTTCCAGCAGAGAAACTACATTTCTTTCATTTCAGAGGAGGGATTGTAAATGAAGTCACCCAGTCGGTCAAGTCAGCAGGCGCACAAATGGAGACTGGACTGCATTGTTAAGATCAATGACCCCTGTATTACTGGTACCATTGACCCTGCGCATGCTCACGTGTTGTCTACAGCTATATTTATTTTCTCTCTTTGTTTCTTTTGGTTATGACATATTAAGGCATGGGACTTCTTTTATGTTTGTTATTTGTCCATAGTTTTTAGCAGCAGCATGGTTAAATGTTGGTCCACCACTGTGGTCCAGAGTGAAACACCTATTAGACTAATTGCCATTAAACATGGTGCAGAAATTCATGCGCCTCCATGTTGACATTTTGCATAGCATACACTATGAGAGCAGTGAGACTGAATCAAAACAATAAAGTTTCCAAAACAATAAGCTAAAAGTTGCTAAAAAGATCAGTTGACTTGAGGGTAATTCATGTGATAATTCTCTTTGGATTCATCACTACAAGAGAGCTGTAACAAGTAGACATGCGATCTATTGCTCTAAATATTGATTATAGCTGCTTTAAGAGGACCACAACAGGTTAATGGTGGGACACGCTGAGCATATGGAAAAGGTATAACTTGTCACGTGTAAACTGAATGACAGAAAAGAAATTATGAAGTCAAACAGGAGAGATTTTTGTTACATTAATAACAACAGGCCTAATGCAGCCTTAGCAGAACATGTTAAAAAAAGAAAATATAAAGACACGGAGTAAAAACATATTGTGAAAATTTGTCTTTAATGCTTACAGATATGCTTCAAGGACAGTCAACAAAATTGTAAAAAAAAAGAAAAAAAAGTCAGAAATGATGATAAAACAAAATATATGGACACAATACAACATATCTAACTCAATATATAAATTCTCATTATCAACAGTAATTATATCGATGATACATTTGAATCAACAACTACAGTGTATAACAGAGTAAAAGGGGAGTTACACTCCACTCACCCTTAGTCCACTGTCTAAGTCATAGTGAACTCTTCCACACAAACACTGGTGAATTAGAGGATTGTATGAAAGTTCATGACCTTTAGGGTTTGTGTAAAATGATGTGTTGTAACAGGAAGTGTGTGCAATGTCACACACACGAGATGTCCAGACATGTCAAATGTTGCAGGGGCACATTGCTAAAAGTCAGAATAAAGGTTATCAGGCTGACATGTAACATGTCTCTATCCTCCCCTGTTCCATACTTATGCCATAAAAACATGTGTGTCAGAGAAACTAATTTACAAGATAATAAAGTGGAAACATGACTGATGTCCTGCAAACACTCTCTCTGAAAGGCATGTAAGTCTTTTCTATCAATGTGAGTGACACAGATGTAGTGTTTCAAAGCACAAATACCGTGCAACTCAAAGATGTATATAAAGTACTCCAACGCGGCTCCAAGGACAGACGTTGTCCCCTTTAAAGATGAACCAATGTGTTTATTTTAGGAGACAATATTGTCTGTGAGGTTGGGCCACAACTACAGTAACTTACAGAAGGACAATAAAATGAAGGCTATTATTTTGTCCACCATTTTAATTTAAAACTGATTAAAAATGCTTTAAAGGGATAGTTCCACATTTTGAGAAATGCATATATAGTTACATGAGAAAGTTGATACCACTCTCATGTCCGCACGGTAAATTTGAAGCTACTGCTAGCAGCAGGTTAGCTTAGCTTAGCACAAAGACTGGGAACAGAGGGAAGCAGCTACCCTGGCTCCGTCCAAACTCCAAAATCTGCCTACCACCATCTCTGAAGCTTATTAATTAACACATTATATCTCATTCGTTTAATCTTTGCAGGTTGCCAGGCAAACTCACCGTGACGACAAGACTCCAGGAAGTCACTGCTCCTGGTGGGGATTAAATAAACGAGATATAATTAGTGTTTTTTAGAGGTGTTGTAGGCGGACTCTGTTACTTTTGGACAGAGCCAGGCTAGCTGTTCCCTCCCATTTCCAGTCTTTGTGCTACGCTAAGCTAACCGGCCTCTGGCAACAGCTTCATATGTTTAACGTATTGTCAATATGTTGAACTATACCTTCAAGTTACTCATATTTGGCATCGGCCTCAGAGCAAGCAGGTTTGTTTGGATCTGCAAACTACCAAAACAAAGTGCAAGCACAAAAAAACTGACTTGCGTTGTGCCTGGGTCTCCACACCCAACAGCTTTGCATTTGCATGAATACATAGTTTAAAGACACAGACACACTGTGAAGGATTATTGGTTTGGCCAATCTATTGTTACAGACAACAACTTTTATCCCGCTCAGAAAACTTGTGCTGCTTTCAATGACTGAATCAGCCTGCAGCAATCACAGACTCTTATGGACTCTGAATCTGTCAATCCACAGCAGAGACTTAGGCCTGGAAGAAGCAAAGCACTTTACTTCTTCTGCTCTGTAGCCATCCAGTAGGTGCCATCTATTTTATAATTTGATAATGGAGCTTATCTTGCAACAAAAATCTGTGACAGTCCTAATCAAACCAGCTACAGTCACACAAAACTACAGTATTTACTTTCTAATGATCCCTTCAGGAATCCTAATCTGATTTCCTGCTAGTGTATTAAGTTGACTCAGTTTTTTACTAAACTCAAACACAACCTAAACTTAAACCTTAGCCACCCTCACTGTCCTCATTACAATACTGTTCAATGAAGACAATGAGGTAGGCTGTATAATCTCACAAACTCTTGCTGTCACTGAAAAACATGAAAGAAAACATTGTCAATAACTGAAAAAAACATGAACAATACTTCATGTTGCTAAGCAATTCTACCGCATCTTAGGCCACAAACACTTTAGTTGTCTTGTACTAGTATTTAAAACTATACACTGTACATATATTGTACATATACTGTATACATGCCAAACTGCCACTGCGCATAAATCACTTTGAATGTAAAGCTGTAGGATGAGACATTACTATCATTGCCTGACCTAATGCTATTCAAGTATAAATGGTGGACACAATGTTCTCCAAATAACTGACATATTTTGTCCTCACTTCCTCTGACATCATCCTGAAATGTTTCAGCATGTCATTTAATGTCACATGATTGTTGTTCATATTAAAACTAAGCTCTAGTCAGGATCTTTGAAGTGAACAAACAGAAGTTGATGTTTTCAGCACAATATCTGTGTAAAAAAAGAGGTGTACAGCTTGAAGACCAAAGAGCGCTGACACTGTACCATTACCACATTTGGTCCAGTATGGATGCAGCACAGTACTTAGGCAATGGAAAATCTGTCTCGTTCACCTGCGTTATACAACGGCGTCGCCTTCCTCAAACACCTTAAATAGTGCTCTCCTTGTCTGTGTCATCTTTGTTTTTGGCAATGTTGATGTTGGCGTGTCCCTTGCCCGCGCTGTTACCCTCCTGTTCATTTTCTTTGGCCTGCTTCCTCAGTGCTAACTTCTTCTGTCTCTTGACAATTTTGAGGTAGAGGCCTCCCCAAAGCAAGTTGGCTACGAAGTAGAGTCCAGTAACCAACCCCAAGAATGTCATTCTGTGAGTAAAGTACATTGGAACAACAAGTTTAGCTTTTTACTGCATTTAAGTGCTTTCATTTGGATTTTATTTGTCTGTTCTGAACAAAAGAAAACTATTATATGAAATGACATTTGTGTATTGTGTAAAAAGTGTAGAAATCCAATGGATGTATATATGTTTTAAAGAATCTCGAACCAGCACCTCTAAAGCTCACTAATTAACACGTTATATTGACAAGCGATGTATTGTGGTTTTATGGGGGGTTATTTGTGGGACTAGTTCTTGGCTGGAAGCAGTGATTTTCTGGAAATAGTCCGGCATACAACCAACATATAAAGTTTTAATTCATGAGGTGCAGAGGTGCTGTTGTTTCACCTTCAGACAGAGCTAAGGCTGGCCATTTAACCCAATCTTTATGCTAAGCTAAGCTAATTGGCTGCTAGCTGTGCCTTCATATTTAGGATAAAGACATGAGAGAACATTGATTTAAACTGCCACACAACAACAATATTGGATTTAACTTAAACTGTACATAGCAACGTCAATAAATAACTTCAGTAAAAACAGCTTCAACTTTTAGAGATATTTTTAGAATCTAGATATCCTCTTTAAATAATTAAAACACGTCTTCCTCGTGAACATTGCAAGTAGGATATTCTAGCCGAGATATAAAAGTCTGGTTTCACTGTACCTAAATGTATTAGCATCATATAGTCGACACGCTCCACGGCCTCCACACTGCTTGGTACCCCACTTCAAACAGGTTCGGTCAATCAGCGCACCGAAATATATAGGAGGAGGTATCCCACCTGAGAACACACAAAGTCACACGTGCTTACACATAAAAAGAGACAAAATGCAATTTCATAATCATTGCTCTCAGTATAAGCATGGTCCTGTAATTGTGTCCCAGTGATTCATTTATTGATTATGTATTTGGTACTCACCCAGAGTTCTTACTATCAGTGTTTGCATACCCAAAGCCAGTGACTTCAGGTCTGGTTGTATGGACCTGGAAGATCAGCCCACACATTATCATATCAGACCTTGATATCAACATTTTAGTTTAAAGAATACAGAAGATGCAGTATTACCTACAATAGCGTTACAGAGGCAGTTCACACAAAGTCCCCATTTTGATGCTTGTATGTAATGCCATAAACTCACTACATATGCCAAGAATCAATAAGACACCACAAGGCATCATCATACCCAGCCGTTAAAGCTTTAGTGTCTCTGACCTGAGCAGCACGATGTATCCTGGTGTGCCCCCACATGCAGAAATGAAGGACCCCATTACGGACAAAGCCATGTAGATTTTGAATACGCGATCACAGTCCTTCTTCCTGGGGCACTGGCCCAGCACTGTGGACATGTTCATGCCTGGAGTCATCATCTCCCCAACGCAGGTGCAGTTATGAAACACCTAAAGAACCAGAAGACAGAGATGTGAATAATGACCTTTGACTGTGGGCTGAAGGCTGGTTGTGCTGTTTCTCACATCTGCTGTTTTGAAGAGAGTTTGGTTTTCAAAATTAAAGTACTAATTATCCATTTACATTTGTCAGATGTGAATTCATGAACACATTCATGCTCCCAAAGGGACAAACCCTTTTGATAAAAGATGATGAAAGAAACCTAGAAATACATTTTTCCTGAATTTAATCTTCATCAAGTTTGAGTTAATCTACCAGTCTTAACTATGTCTATGAAGAAATGTAAATTGCCGTCTTACTATTTCCCTGCCGGTGCCGGTGGAGGTCTGACAGCCTGCCAGGCAGGGCGAGGCATACGTTATTCCGTTGTAGGCACATACTGGGTCCCAGTGCTTCATTGAGCAGGAGCAGCCCATGTTGCACTGCGACAGCAAAGTCTGTGGGTTGTAGGACACTTGAGGAGCCCTGGTGCACACAGACACGAACAGACACACATGAGTAGGGGACGTTGGTCGAGTGAGGCATGAATTAATTTACATGGAGATCATTCTTCACTCATGGCGGGGTCAAAAACACTTCAGTTGCAAACTTTGGCGGTACTTAGGCCTATTAACATGTGTGTTTCTCGTGTTTTTCAAACTGAAACTACAAACTACAACTACAAAACTAAAACAAACAAACAAAAAAAAAAGTGATAGGAAAATTTGCAATGTCCCCACATCTTCACTAACTTCGATTTTCATGTAAAAGGATGGTTTGCATGCCACTCACCCCTGATATGAGACGGTAAGACCTCCCACCTCTGCATTATCACAGGTGAGGAAACCCTGAATGGCAAGCAGACAAAAGGACCCGAGGGAGGCAGTGATTGAGACCCTGGCCGCTCCAATGACACCCAGCTTGAAACGCTTCAACACAAAACCTCCGGTGATGATCCCCAAAGCTACTGCTGGCAGGTTCAGTATACCTGGATGGATGAATAAATGAATAAATGGATGAATGACACTGGAGATACTATAAAATGATCACAATTTTATGCCATAGTGTAATAAAAATAATGTGCCATAACACATGAGCACAGGAGCTGTTGAAGAGTACAAATACAAGGGGAATTGGAGAATTGTGACACAATGTTATGGATGCCCTTGAAGGTATGTTGAACAGTTATATTAACATTAAAACTGGTTCTATTCAGCCGCCAGTTGTTGTTCTAATGTTACGTTTCAGAATAGTAGGTGATTGTAGAACAATGACTTTAAAATACCAATATTCCAACAATAACACAGCTAGCCGTGCTGGTAAACAGTCATAAAAAGCTAATCATAGCTCAGGGTGCTACTTTACAGACGCACACAAAAAGAGAGCGCACAGTGGGCTGCTTATTGCTTACATTTCAAGTCAACTTTATCTCTCACAATCACACTTCCCTTCAACAACATCATTGTTTCAGTTGCCTCGGGCTACAAAAGTGCAGTAAACGCAGAGTGAATGGGGGTCAGCTATTGCTCTGTACCTATGAGGAAAATGGCCTTGGAGGGTGATTGGCCGAAGATTTGCTCCAGGAACTTTGGCTTGAAGGTGATCATGCCAATGAAGCCGTTGACAACCACCAGGTAGGTGAGGATCATCAGCGAGAAGATGCTGTTCTTGAAGAGTCTCCTCAGAGATGGAATGAAATCTGGCGAAGAACAAAGCACAAGGAGAGATTACAGAATATACAGTGGCTTCCTTATTATTAAGAATTATTATTATGAATGTAAAAGTGTCAATCTAATTTAGTACTGATTTAGTCATTAAGTCTTTGCCTACAAAATATCTTTATAAAATATTTATTGTGTAATATTTTAAACTCTTGTGAAATAATATCACTTTCAAATAATAAGTTACAAAAGTGAACATTTTGGATACACTGTTATGTCAGTCTGATATATTGTTGTGTAATGTGTTATAGCATGACTGGGCCTTAGCTTAAGTAACAGTTACCACGTGTTTCTCTGTCCTGATGGTTCATTCAACTCTTGGCCAGATCGCATGGTGGTTAGTTACTATGAGTCCAGGGTTCAGGGTTTCTGGTCTGGGCTATACCTCGTTACTGATTAAACACATTTTCCCTAAATTTGTTTGCATAGTGAGACATTTCTTTGAAATCTTAGAAGTTTAAGTTTGTATTGTTCTGCTGCTCACAGATTAAGACTTTTTGAGGAGACGTTATTTGAGCTTTATGGTAGTCTTGATACTTACTTGTTCTAAATTGGGTGTAATTGTCGAACATGCAAAAAGAGCACAAACAAAAACAAAACACTGTATTTTTAAGTAATTTTCCTGTCAAGTCTAATGCGATGACCCGTCCTTAAATGCAGGTTTTGTATGTCAACATCACCTTTATAGCTTTATAGCGTTTTGTACAGATCCAAAAGCTTGGATGGTACCTTTAGCCAGCTCCTGGAATGTAACTGGCTTCTCCTTCTCCTCGAGATCCTGGTTTTCTTCTGGCAGGAAATTCTCCTGCTCTGCTACTGTGGCGAGCTCTGTGCTTTTACTCTGGCTCTGCTCTTGCCCTTGCTTGGGCAGAGACTTGGGCAGTAACCAGAATGGAATGCTAGACAGCAGGACCACAGTGCCAGTCACGATAAAGCCCAGCCACCAGGCCCCCACCCAGCGGGAGTCCTTATGGTTGATGGTGATGCTGTCTGGGAGAGGAAGACAAGCAAAGACGGCCGATTATGAAGGGGGACTGTGTTTATAGGGCTTCCATTGGTAACCCCTAACTTTTTTTGTCCTAACAGCTTAGACATTAGCAGGAGGATGGGAGCATTCAGTCCTCTTGTTCAGGGACCGTCAAGCTGTAATCCGTGCATCAAATAGAGTCCTATTATGTCACTCAATGATGAACTGTTTTGCTCTTTAACTGCGACCTTGCCTTGTAGATTCAAAGGGAGGAAGGATTAACTGTTTGGCTGAAGGGCGCGAGGGGTTATGTACACACAGCCACTTACTCAATATTTGTCTTCTCAATTAAGGGTAATACTGACTTAATGGGTAAGCACTAATGATGCAAGATGGGACATTTCCCGTACCTAAATCCACAGATCCAACGTCCACGTAGATCTTAGCAAGGAAGGACCCGAGCATGAACCCAAACATAGGTCCTAAGATTCCCACTGTGTGGATGCAGGCTGGCAAATGGAGAAACAGAGAAAGAAAGGTTATGTACTCTAGTACTGTGATATTAGATTATACAGGATAGGCACACAGAAAAGCAACAAAACACCAAGAGCGGGACACTAAGGAAGCAGGCTGATAGTCAGAGTGAAAGATCAAAGTGATCTAAGAAGATGGAAAATAACGTAGATAGTCCCTGAAACAGTGTAAAATAGCGAACTGAAAGTGTTAAGTGTGTAAAATGTCATAAAAACTAGCACAGACAGTAGAAAGTCAAAAATAACTAACCCAAATAGAAAGGAGTGTTCTCTTCTTTGGAGAAGTCATCCAGGTAGGACACACCCAGAGGCATGATGGGAGTCTCTCCAATTCCACGCAGCATGTTTCCCAGGAATACATAGATCCACATGGACGAGCCAGCTGCCTTTTCACAAGCTGAGGGAGCAAAAACTGGACTCAGAATGTGAACAGAAACTGAGAAATTCTCTCTACGAATGTGTTGATTTGGTATCATATCTAAAATGGACAAGTGACTGAAACCTCAAACCTGAGAGAGCTTACATCTAACGGAGTGAGTGCGTTTGGAATATACCTGTTTTGGCCGCTAAATCGGGCGTCTCATCTGCATCAGCAAGGCTGTGGTTGGACAGACAGGGCAGGATGCTCTCAGTGCTGTTGGTAGCTGCACTGTGAGACATACTGGTCTCATATTTATACCTGGAAAACATTGAGAATTATTACACGACTGTCTGTTTCAAAATGACTCATCTACATCTGGAATAGATTTTCTCAAAATGCCAATGCAAACTTGTCACCAAACATACTGTATGTGTCTTTAAATCTTAAAATCTCCTTAACAGCAACTTTCAAAATTGCCAGGGAGATGCACATTCAAGGCTGGATTTCCCTAGATTCCCAGGGGCCACAAAAGCCCCAGCATTAATGTGTGTCAGTTGATTTTGGGGCATTTAATTAAAACTGCAAGTTTGCTGAGGAATTTGCCCCACTAAAGCCCAACTAAGGCGGGTCATGCATTATTTCTTAATCCTCTCATCCTGTCCTGTAGCAGGGCCATAAGTACCATTAACTAATTTACACACAGAAAACCAGGTAGTTTTATTTCAGCACATAGCACTGGATAGTCTGCTGTGTGCACTGAACCTGGAGGTGACATGGTATGCACACATGTTGGGTAGGGGCCTCAATATTGGTCCAACAGCACATTTTTGCCCTGGGGCCCCAAACAGGTTAATCCCACCATGTGCACATTAGGATAAGTGAAATTAGCTGTAATTCCATAACATTATATACCTCTTGTTTTACCTCTTGCATTTTGCATGGGGAGGCTTCAGTCTAATATATTGTACCCATAATAATGGGTTTAATTGAACCTCAATGGGGGGAGTCAAATAACTCTTCCCATTGTGGTTCAATTAAATGCTAAGAGTTTCTCTGCATCCACAGCTCTGCCTCCAAGAACCATATAATTTGATTCTAATTAAAGATGTGTATCATTACTGCAGGATATACCTTAACAAGGCCACAGTACAGTATTACATATACATAATTAGAATTAGAATTAAGAAGATAAAGGAAACTGTGCACTCACAGTCCCTGGAAGAAGTGAGGCAGGGCTATGAGGTAAGATCCAACAGCCATGATCAAACAGCCAATACCAATCAGCCGGGGACGATGGAGCTTGGCACCAAAGTAACTCACGAAGGCTATTACCAACAGGTTGCCTGGGAAGGAGAAGAATTTAAAAAATAACTTAACGAACAAGTGAATGAATTATTGTCTTAAAGGAACAGTTTGGAAAATACGCATATTCACTTCCTTGAAGAGAGTTGGATGATTAAATACCACTCTCATGTCTGTATGCTAAATATGAAGCTAGAGGCAGTAGGCNNTAACCGTCCTGGCAGTAGCTTCATATTTACCGTACAGACATGAGAGTGGTGTCATCTGGTGTATCTTCTCATCTCATTCTCGTCAAGAAAGGGGAAAAGCATATTTTTCTTTTAACTTAAGGATTGGTGCCTTCATCTACTACATAAATCCAACACCAATCTCTCAGCATTTTCATTATTTAAAATACCATGACATTTATGGTAACTTAACCATCCAAAATCTTAAAAGAAAAGTGCACAAACCCATTTCGAAGCTGCCATCTATAACCCCGATGAGGGAGCTGGGGATGTCAAAGCGCCTCTCAATCTGGGTGATGGAGCTCTTCATATAGGCTCCACCAAAGGCTTTGGAAAAGTATACAAATGCCAGAGAGGCCAGGAAGAGCTGGAAACACACAAACACACAAAACAAGCTGTTGGATGAAACTGTTCTTCTCTGAAACAAGAACAGTTTGGGCCCGTTTGATTTGATTTCATTAGGTTCAGTGAAAAGCTCCAGCTCAGACTGATTCTCAGAATTTCTTTGAATGGCGAACATGCGTGTTGCAGCCTGTCGTAAAATGATTACTCTGGTAATAATCTCTCCGAGTGAGAGGATTAATCTACTTCTTTGCAGCTCCAGTAATGCAGTGAGAGGTTTTTGAATGAGGCTTATTCCAACACAAAGGATAAAAGGATGTGATTGCACCTCCCCACAGATGTTAGGGGAAAGGCTGAACGACTGTATTATCTCATAGACTACTCCCATGATAGATTAGGCTCACACACAACACCTAACACACATTTAAAGACCTACAGTACTTCACACCTGCTTTCAACGTTGACTGGATTTACATTCATTTACATTAGATTAGATTAGTTTAAATCTAATCTAATGTAAAACTGTTTAAATCTTACCGAATCTTCATTTCCACATCATGGTTGTGATGGGCAAAGAAAGAGGATATTGGAATCACATTAGATTAAATGAAAGAATAGTCAGTGAAACGTTCATCTTAAATCTTTGGGAACTAATTCAAGTCCTTTTTGGAGTTTGTTTGCTTTACCAGTTTAAATCGAACTTGTGTGCAGCCATATCCTTGCCACAAAGATAGTTAAAGATTAAAAGAGATTCACACTGGGCTGTAGGTCATAGACTATTCTGCGAATATGATTAGACAACAGTTAAAGCTCCACAGGTAAACAAAGAGTTCCAAAAGAGTTCAACACGTCTTTTTCTTTTTAACAAGCAGAGAGGTTTTGCATTTTACTGACGGGGGAAAGAAAGAAGAGAAAGAAAGAAAGAAAGAAAGAAAGAAAGAAAGAAAAGAAAGAAATCAAGCAAATATTAATTGCTACTCAGCTGATAATAAACCCATTATCTTATATGGTCAGTCTATTATCAGAGAGCATGTCATAAACTGTGTCACCATATTGACAAAGTGAACCAATAAACAAAACTCTCAGTATGAATACAGGTCACTACAACTATACCACTCTTTTTCTAGCTAAAAAGCACTTTGGGGGCCACTTATCTATCAACCTTATCTCTGTGCACTAGCACTCATAAACAGCTCTGTTCCCATTCCACGAGGAAGAAAAAAAACAGACTTTTCATCTGATTTGGTGTCAAAGTCTCAAAGTTTTATCTGCTCTAGAGAAAAATTAAGCTTTTTTTGTTAATGCTAGACAAATACGTATAGATAAGGTAAATTAAAACAGTTTTACAATGAGATTTACAACCTGGGGCTACACAGGTTTGACTTTTGGATGTTAGGTTAAGTCCATCTGTGTTCACAACCATTAATTAATGTTCCTTTGTAATGCACTTTGTAATAAAAAGGGTACCATTTCACCAACCTTGAGCTTGGAGCAGCAAGGCTCACGTGGTTTTTTGGACTCCACACTCATGATGCTGCTGCGTGCTCAGCAGATACGAGGAGGCAGAAAACACACAACCAAAGGTCCTGCAGAAATACACCAAGATTATGCGCACATCAGAGTTTTTAGGGCAAATTACGCTCATTTCATCGGACTTATGAACTTAATTTTCTTCAAAATATCCAAAATTTAAAAATGAACTACTTTCTTCTCACCAATTTCCCCTATTTTGTGTTAAATAAAATTACTGGTTAATGATAAAGAGTTCATAGTCAGTGTGTGTAGGAGTGTAATTTCATATTGATTAAATATAAGAAATATTAAGAAAATGTAGTTACTATAATTTAGTTACATACTGGTATATACATTTAGAAGAAGCTTAGAATTTGAGATTTGTTACCAAATTCACTTTGTTAGTCAGTTTTCCTGATCAAAATACAGACAATAAACCACACTAAAACACCAGTAAATAGCATGCATTTTCTTCAATGCATCTTAGAGAAGAACTTTGTGTACAATTAGAAGTAGCGAAGAACCAGAGAAAGTATTTACCTGAGAAGCAGCGGTGGTCCTACGAGGGATGGGAAGGATGTGGTAAAGTAGCTGAAGGCTGTTGTACCTGGCAGGACTTTGTGCTTAAAGCAAGAGTCTTATCACAAACAAACTATAACATCACCTGTAATCAGTAACCCAGCCACTCATGTGCACTTGTTGATCATGTCAATAAAAAGCCCTGCAACCCCTCCAACCCTCCCGCGCACAGACACGCACGCACACACACACAAACCCAAACGTGACTGCTCTGGTTGGGTAAGGTCCAGTGGGATGCATGTCCGACCAGCACCGGAAGGTTCAGAGGTTCACTGAATGCAAACACACACAGGCATTTGCAGTCTGCGCACACTCGCACATCCTCCTCTGTGAACATCATAAGCCTCCTGAGTATCCATCCTTTTGAACGCACAACAAACAGCAGCAGCGTGAAGCTGGCCAAAGCTTATTTTACAAGCCTGCTGTTTCTGTTAGTTTGCTGTTTTCAAAGAATGAAATGCTTTCCTCTCCTGCAGAAATTCAGCTTTTGTAAGGCTGGGTGTTTCCCAGGCCTGATCAAAGTCTTCCTGTCCTATTGATAGCCCGTAACAATGGCTTTCTCTCTGTGTCCTAATGGCCACACATCACATCACATCTTGGATCAGACTTGGGTAGAGTATATTATTCAATAAAAATATTCAGGATTAGTTGTTGACATATTTAAAATTCAGCACACCAAAGAACTCCTGGAGAACATTTTGACATTAGAGTTGCAGCAGTAACATCAGCTCCACAAAATTGCAACATGGCTGCTCCTGAACAACATGGGATTCTTTGTCAGCTGTGTTTCATATTTGTGTACAGTTAAATCTTTAAGGGCCAGTTCACCCAAACCACAAAAACACTGTTTTCTTGCTCACTTATATACTTCTAGAACAGTGTCCCTGTTACTGTAGATAACACAGTCATAGTTTTCAGAGGGACTTTTTCCTCTGTAGAAAGTAGTTACAGAGAAAAAAGTTTTGGATTATTTAGAGTAACTATAATGTCGATTCTGGAAAGAGATGTTGCTGTGGTCATTTTTCAAGAGTATGAGCACCACAAGTACATTTCCTTTACCTTTATTGTTTTTGGGTGGAGGCAGAAATCTCAGTGACAGACGCAATATGTCAAATAAAAACGACATGCATGACTACAGTAGATAGCACTATTGAGAAGGTACGTTTTTTGGAATTTGCATGAAAAGACCCTTTAACCTCTGGAAGACTTGCTATTGGCATGGAAATAGGAGTGATCAAAGCAAGAGCAGCGTGGCTGTAAATTAATAGATTTAAACTGGGATTAATCCTGCACCGAAACAAGATACAGTCTGCAAACTTTGCTGATTAGTAAATGATTCACTTTATTTGATAGAAAACAGATTCAGTAATTGCTTTAAATAAAGAACAAAAAAGATGTTGAATGAGGGATTTCAATTCCTCTGTGAGTATTTTGCATTTCCATCCTCTTTGCTTTAAACACTGTACAGCTCTTTTACATACTTTTTTATATATTTTTCATGTTTTTTATTGTAAATTCTTATATTCATGATTCTTGACTTTTGCAGTACTTGTTTTTTTTCTTTGTCTTTTCTTCTTGTATGTGAGAACCTACTTGGCAATAAATCTGATTCTGATTCTGATTAATAATCATTTAAATTTGAATACATTAGATTTTAATTTTGAAATCTAATGGATTATTCTTTGGCTCTGGTCTGTGCCGTCAGTACTTTTCAGCGCAGTATGCCACAGGCTCTGCACTCACAGCCGGTGATATGCTTGTAGACGTATTGTCTGGTAGTGAGGTCGGAGCAATGCAGGGTCACTGATCTCCTCTCTGAATTCCGCTCCTGACAGCATCGGCACTTCTGCTCCACCTGCAGGTCACCGCGTAACACGACCCTGTTGCGGTGAACCGAGGTACAGGAGGGGAGGAGGGGCGAGTGGGAACGGGTGGAGGAGGGAAGGAAGAAGGAGGGGAGAGAGGGATTTGTCTGTTATTGTACCCTTAACCAGAGTTAAAATTTAGGAAAGCCTCTAAGATTCACACAGGACTGAAATAAACATAACTTCAGTTGAGTATGAACACTAAAAACCTCAACATGTGTTAATCGTCTATGCCATAACTATTGCTATTGATCAGTGACAGGTATATTTCCTCTCACCTGGGCTGGGACACACATTGGCCCTGACACACGGGCATCTGCATGGCGGTGGTACAGTTGCCGACATTAATGCTAATACTGGTCACCCTCGGAGCACAGCTCTGGTTGCCTGAAGTCAGAGGAAATTAATACGGGAGGAAGCGTGATGAGTGTGAGCAAAACACCCACAAAATTTGAAGATATTTATTGAGTTTTGATGGTTAAATTGTTGGAACTAAAAGGTCAAAATTCTACAAAGTGAAAGGAAGTCAAGGTGACACAGTCAGCAGTTGTAAATTACTTCCATGTTTATTGATTTTGACTTAACTTACATGTAAAGCAGCAGTGTTGGTCGTCCCAAATTCTGTCCTCCTGGCGAATAAATTACAACAGCTCAAGGTCAAATTTTTGTTCTACTTATTCTTTAAACATTCAATTAGGAACTACTTTCTTTCCACACCCAATAAAGTGAATTAAGCTTTTCTCTGTTCCAGTTTGTAATTTAGATATATATACTAAATACTTAGAATATAGAATAGAATATATATAGAATATATTTTCATTATAAAACAATTCTTTAGCTGGTGGGAAATGCAGTAATACGGAGTTATTACTGTAGAATAAGGTTTGTAAGATGTTACAGTTATGAGTTGAAGGAGCAGAGCAGGGGGTGTGTAGTACCTCCTGACAGTTTTCTGTGGGGCAGACTGTAGTCTCAGTCTGAATACCCTCTTTACTGCAGTTGAATGACATGCAGGGATGGGCGGCATCCTTCCATCTGTCTCCAACCTACACACACAAAGATAGATATCGTGACAAAACACTATACAGTGCAATGATTCAGCCATCCAAAATCTAGTTTTCCTCTGAGGGACAAAAACTCTTAGAGATAACATACCTTGTATGTTTTTCCATGATAACTGCACGTCTTCTCCACTGAAAAATAACACATGAAGTTATAAGCGCCTTGGTACAGAAGGATTTGAATTAGTATTCATATGAGGAAAGGAAAGTCTCTGATAGTACTTAAACCATCATTTTAAAACATTATGAAGTGCCTGTGCTTACCACAAGTCTGATTACCACGGCAAGAGGTGTTTACCAATACAGCTGCCGTAGGAGGTTTTGTAAAACACTCCTCTGTCCGAGTCTTGTTGTTACACGTACACACGTTACAGTCAATGGACTGCCACACCTCACCAGGCTGGAAAACATGTATAGAACAACTTTTTAAATCTAGAATCCGGTCTAGAGTCAGAGATGTTACTATTTTCGTACAGATGAGACAAAGAGACTTACCAGTTTGATCTCACCAAGTGGTCCCTTACAATCTGATGGATGAGAAAACAAACCCTACATTAACACTATTTATGACAACATGTTGAAATGCATGTCCAGGTACTCCAGCATGCACACGTACTGTTATAAGAAGCCAGTACAACCATTACATTGCATAAGATTTCAAACAGAGATGGTCTATGTGTGAGTGTCAGCCTTATAGTTACTCACTGTAACAGTCAGGCACACAGATGTCGGAGTGATTTCCTGCCCTGACCAGGCCGCTGGGACAAAAACAGCCAGGACTGTTGTTCTCGAGGGAGGATCTTGGATAAAGCGCTCTGTACAGCCAAACCAGAGGAGAAATACAAATGGGGAAAATCTTGACAGGGGTAATATTTGGGATTTAATAGAGTGAGAAGTAAATGTCACAACAAGTGCAAGGATTATATTAATGTTATTTATATCAAGGATTGATTCATGTTATTTGGTAAAAGTAAACTTTACGAACCCTCTATAGCAAAAGTAATCCACCTCTTTACGACATTCTCTGTAAATCAATCCTTTTGGACATGACACATCTGAAACACGAACAAGGACATTGAAGTTATTAACATAAGCAATTCATCATTGACATTTATAACCAAAATATCATCACAATCACATCCATAAAACATGTAAATACACTGTGACAATAATTTCTCCCTGGTCTGACTGGCTTTGCTTTACAGAGTATAAGAAAAAGGATAAAGGATACATACTACAGGTTCCATTAGTCAGGCTTCTCCAGTCAATACAGAAACCAGCCTCACAGCATTCCTTAGCAGCTTGCTCTAGTGCAGAGCAAGGACCATTCCTGCATGCATCAAACTCACAGCTCTTCTTTTTATGATTCAGATCCACATACATGCTGCAATTTGAGAAGACTCTGAGGAAACAGAATACATTGGATTTTTAGTCAGTAGTAAATAATATAATTATACACAACATACAACAACTCATAACATACACAGAGAGACAGGCAGCCAAGGTTGTACACCATCAAAAATAAAGAAACAACAGGTACAGAGAAAACTAGTTAAAGTGTTCCACGTGGTTGCTAAGGTGCACAGTTGCTAGGTCACTACTAGGTGGTTGTTTGAAGGTTGGGTACGGGTGACTGCTAGGGGATTAGTAGCTAGGGTGTATGGGTGACTCTGGGTGGTTTCTACTATGTGTCTACATAAGTTGCAAAGGTAGTTCTTAAGTAAAAAAAAAAGCATTGCATTGTGCCTCACTTTTATGACATTTTCAATTCTACCACCAATTTCCTGACAAGGTGTGAGTGTGTTTGTATAACTTACGGGTGGTCTAGCACCTCACATACTAGGCTTGCAGGGCAGGAGGTGGTGGAAATGGGTGTGTTAGTGGGTTCTGGAGTAGTCTCGGGGTGACAGGGTACGTCCTTTGGTGCAGAAACACAGGCTGGCTTCAGCGGGTCGGGGTACACCCAGTCATAGGCCGTCTTATCACAGCAGCCGTCATCCTCGATCTGTCCTCCTCTACGGATACATGATCCATTGCCACATACACCTGGAGAGAACATGGAGAGGTGATGTGTGATCTGATATCAAATATACACATTTAATTGACATTAACCCACAACACCTACTTCAAGCTATACATTGGAGTCAGAGATTATTTAACGCAGCTTTAAGCTAAACATACTGTTTGGCTTTGTTAGCCTACAAGCTAATTCAGCAAAGCAGCCGACATGAGTGTGACAGATGAGATAAAGCTAATAAGTTCACAACATTTTTTTTTTTTTTGCATTCTCTGTAAATCCACACAGACAAATTCATACTGCTAAAATGGATATACAGTATGTACTTAACCACACCCACCACATTGTCCTTGGGTGTTGTTGAGGAAGTGCTCCATGGCCAGACTGACCACCAGGGTATAAGATGGACTGAGGGAGACGTAAGAGCGGATCTCTGGGAGGTGGATTGACACTATGTACCCCGTGGTCTCAAACCTCCACCCATGCTCCTCATATGGAGGCTCTATAGTCACATTGTTCAGAGTGGCCTAGGGCAGATTAGATCAGTATCAAATGTCTACTGTCTCATCCTTTCAATAGAGTATGGTACTGTAGCCTTAAATACTTTGAAGTAAAAATATCCTATATCACAGAAAACAATTGTCAGCATCTGTCCAGCCAAATAGCCAATATGTAAGGAGGCATAGTGACATGACAAACTATAAATAAACAGAGAGTTGTATTATATCCTACCTGTACTGCAAACAAATGTGGAATGAGAGTAAGTGTAGCTATATTGTCCTGATATTTCAGGATAAGGCCTTTGGCACAGGAGCCTTGGAGGCCCGGCACACAATCAAAGTTGTCCACAGCAATGGTCAGATTATGAAGTGGTGACCTCTCCTCCACCAGGATGTAGCTGCAGTCATCAAGGAAATCGAAGGTTACACCTTGGAAAGAGATGTAGTGGGGGTCCCCATATAGGTCACAGCGACCTAGAGACAGTTTGGGAAAGGATAAGAGGTGATTTTTAGTAGATATGTACCGAAAACAAGAAATCAATAAAAAAGAATTAGCCACGATAGCGGCATGGCTCCAGGGATGGCATTGTCGGTCAGTCAATTCACCACTTTGATCCAGATTAAAATATCTCAACAGCTATTAGATGGATCGCCATGAAACTTACTACAGACATTCATCTTCCCCACATGACTTTTCCTCTTGTACCATGATCTGGTAAAGCTTTACATGTGTCCAATCAGTGATAGATATGTTGAGGTAAATATTAAACTCAAAAGGGAAAAGAGGAGGGATAAATGAGGGCTAACAAGAGCAATGGCAGAGACAGACAAAGATACACTTACAGTCACACTTCCATGTTTCACAGCAGCCATCTGACACTTTTGTGAGCTGTTGTCTGGGGCAGATGGGAATTGTAGGCTCTGGACATACCACTTCACACCCTGGTGGTTTGATAAACATGACAGCAGTAGACAGTGAACATAGATAAGACAAAAACATTGTTTAGGTAATTTATGGAACTGACTGCTAGAATTACTGAAAAAACAGAGTAATATGCAGAACAAATACATGGCACGCACCCCGGGTTGTGGTGTGTGCTGTTGACGTGACAGTTGGTGGTGGATGGGTAGTGGCTACTGAAGTGGGGTGTGTTGTCAGTTCGGTGGTAGATGTTGCATTGGTAAATCCTACACTCATGGACATATCGGTTGCAAAGGTGGTTGTTGTGGTAGATTCAGGGCTATTTGTTATTATGGTAAGCTGTGTTGAGGCAGCAGTTGTCACTGAAGGAGTGGTACTCATTCTAGTTGTAGATGATGTGATGGGTGAGCTAGCAGTGATTGCTGTTGTGTCAGGCAATGCTGTAGGGGTTACTGAGGTTACAGTGGCAGTTGAGGTAGTTGTAGTTGTCGGTGTAGAGGTGGAAGAAAGCACAGTTGGCGAATTGGTATTGGTTGTCATTGGTGTAGAGGTGGTGGGAGCCATTGTTGACCATGTTTCAGTGGTAGTTGAGACAGTTGTAGTTGTTGGTGTAGTTGTAGTGAAAAGCACAGTTGTTTCAGTGGTGGCTGGAGTAGTTGTAGTTGTTGGTGTAGAGGTGGGAGAAAGCACAGTTGTCTTATTTCCAGTAGTAGTTGAGACATTGGTAACGGTCGTCATTGGTGTAGAATTGGTGGGGGG
>NTHP01000394.1:27880-134892 GCA_003416845.1 Oplegnathus fasciatus | reverse complement strand
AGAAAGCACAGTTGTCCAATTGGTAATGGTCGTCATTGGTGTAGAGGTGGTGGAAGGTGTTGTTGACCTTGTTTCAGCCGTAGTTGATGGCAGTTGTAGTTGATGGTGTAGTGATAGTGGAAAGCACAGTTGTTTCAGTGGTAGCCGAAGTAGTAGTAGTTGTTGGTGTAGAGGTGGAAAAAACCACAGTCGTCCTATTGGCAATGGTCGTCATTGGTGTAGAGTTGGTGGGGGGCGTTGTTGACCATCTTTCAGCCGTAGTTGAGGCGGTTGTAGTTGTTTGTGTAGTGATAGTGGAAAGCATAGTTGTTTCAGTGGTAGCTGAAGTAGTAGTTGTTGGTGTAGAGGTGGAAAAAAGCAGAGTTGTCCTGTTGGTAATGGTCGTCATTGGTGTAGAGTTGGGCGTTGTTGGCCTTGTTTCAGCCGTAGTTATGGCAGTTGTAGTTGTTGGTGTAGTGGTAGTGGAAAGCACAGTTGTTTCAGTGGTGGCTGAAGTAGTTGTAGGTGTTGGTGTAGAGGTGGAAGAAAGCACAGTTGTCCCATTGGTAATGGTCGTCATTGGTGTAGAGGTGGTGGGGGGCATTGTTGACCATGTTTCAGCCGTAGTTGAGGCAGTTGTAGTTGTTGGTGTAGCGATAGTGATTTCAATGGTAGTTGTTTCAATGGTAGTTGAGGCAGTTGTGGTGGGAATACTTGTGGCAGTGGTGGCAGGCGTAGTTGTGGGTGGAGGTGCTGTTGGAGTAGAGGTGGAATTGAGGTCTGGTGTTTTGAAAACAGGTTCTGTGAAGGCACATATACTGTAATCTAAAACACAAGCTAATTGCCACAAAACCTATTTCATATTTTTGTATAACTGGTAATAGACACATGAAATAGTAAATGTAGTGGTACATGAATATAATTATACTTACGACACTTGATTTTTCCATTTTCACAGCGGCTGACAGGGATAATACAAGAGAGTAGGAAATATCCAATTGTCAATGTAACAAATAATGAAAAGTGCACAATATTTCATATTATGGTTATCCTGAAAATGTACATATTTAGACATACTGTATATACATTACTTACCAATTAATAGACTCTATCATCACCTCTGTCCCAGGCAAAATGATAGTGTCATTAAAATAACAGGTGCAGTTTCTCAATTTGGTGCATTCACCAGTATTTTCATCATAGTATGGCGCCTTCTCTGAACATCTGGGGTAGCAGCCTTTTCCAAGAATAAATATTATGTTTATTTTATGGGTGCAAATGGGTTTTGTAAGCATTAATTAGGCCAAGACCTAGACTAGAAAAAGCATTCAATAGATATCTAAATTGTAAGGATGTTATTCTAAGACCAGGTTTGTTTGCAATATTGCCAGGATTAGACACAAATGGAGTGACATTAAAACATTATTTTCACTTTCCAAATTCAACTGATGATAAAGAATTAAGTTAACTGTTATATTTGAACACAAATGAGAAAGTCTGATTACCTTCCAGCTTGTGGGGGAGGTAGTTGCCTTTGCTGCAGGTTTGCATCCTACCGCAGGCTTCATAGTGCCAGCTACACTGGCCCTGCTCGTTGTAGTAGTCACAGTAGACCGCTAAGGTTTAAATGATCACAGGTTAAATTATTACAGGTATAGTTTATGTTTTGCAAACTTTCAGTAATAATTAACACACTTTTTATCATATGGATTTCTGACTATATTGATTGATTACTTTATTTATAGTTACTTACATAGTGTCAGTCCTCTGCATAATGACAAAGAAATAATTAAATATTGATATAACGTTATATAAAGTGCACAAAGTATGTGAAATACCAAGCAGTGAAATGAAACTTGGATATTTACTTTTCAAGTGACTGTAATGTACTGCATGTGCCACATTATTTCACTCCAGCAGGAAGGTAAACATAAACAAGAGATGATACATGGTATCAGGAATCAGTTGAGTCATGATGATCTAATCTAGTTCTCTTTATGGGCTTAATTTAGAAGTTACTCTAAAATGTCACATTACTGTTACCTCCCTGCTCACCACTGGAAAAAAGATGGCTCTAAGAGTTAAGTTCAAACTAATGTTAGTGGGGGGGAAAAAGGGTCGTAACTTACGACACAAATCAGGTGTTCTCCAGTTTACACACACATCCTGGTCACTGCAGGCCTCTGCGTAGGCTGCCACAGCTGTGCAGAAGCCCAGGAACTTCCCTTCAAACTCACAGGAGCAGGACTCCTGCACACAGGCATGGTAGTAGGGCTCTGGATCCACCTGGGGATTGTAGAACACCACTTTTAAGGGCTCTCTCAGAAGGTATATTACTGTAAATAGTTATATGGTATTATATCGCAATAGATTTAGATAAAAAACGGTTAGTGTTGACTCTTCGCTCTTATTGGTCATTGATTCATTAATGATTTGAGTCTCCTCACATTCTATGCCACCCTGCTTCCCAAATGTATAACAATTAAATATCTGCACAGCAATCCAAAGCCTGACACTGGTATTAGTGGCATGCCAAACATGTAAAATACATACTTTTAAGTGGCAATCTTTGAATGTGTCTCCTGTAAGGATCATACATCGCCGCTGGGCCCATGCTGAGCAGTAGGAGTTGCGTTCGCATGGAAATATCTCATCAGAGGTCACATCAGAGCAAGGGGGTGTGGCGGCTTTCCAACTGTTGCCAAATGCCACGGGACTGGACACCACTAAAAACAAATTTTTGGTGTTATTTTGACCACCATGACACAAGTATCACTGCTACATAAAACAAAGAGAAAAACAATTTACTTGCTGAGCCTCTTATCTGCAGGTCATTCATTTCATTGGAGTCAAAATTCCCACAGAGGCCACACACTTGGTTCTGCAGGAGACATGGTTAAAAAGTCAATTTAAAATGTATTAAAAAGTTCCGAACATTCCACTTAAAATTAAAGGAACTGCTGACTCTTAGGGAGTGTAATCGTGTGACAAATGACATATAAATGACTAGATTTCAAAATCCTCATCACTCACCCTCCAGTATGCATGCAGCTCTATGGTGATCCGGGTGTGCTTGTCCCAGATGAGAGTTATCCCTTTGCTTGGCACTGAGATTATGATGTAGAGTCCCACAGTGTGTGTGGAGTAAAGCGGATTTTCCTGCAGAGACCAGCCGTCATAGTGACGTCTGGTCACCCTCATGTCACTCAGTGTCAGGGTGACTGCGCCCTTGGTAGGACAGCACAGGTACAACTCATTATATAAGAATATTTTTAACTGTTAAAGAACAAGTTACCAGACTTTGCTAGTTCATGACCATTTCTCTGACATAAAAGTCAGTCAGTAGCATAGTGTTCTTCTTTAATGATGACCGAATGATCTGAGCGTGTTTTTTACTAAGATGTAGTTGATGTAATGTATGAAGCAATGGGATGAAAAAAAGTGAATAAAGGAATGGATATTACAGTGTTACGAATAATAAACATGTGGACAATAGCTCAGGGTCATAGTGAAGAAAAATGGGAATCACAGAAAGAGCCATCCACCTGTAGGTCGAGGATGATAGAGCGAGAGCAGGTGAGCGCCTCGTCACAGCAGGGTACAGTCTCCACTCTGACAGAGAAGGTGCCGTTTCTGTTTCCACAGTCATCCTGAAGAAAAAAGATCAGAGTTAAAAACATATTGTTATGTTAAAAATATGGCAAACTATAGCCTTTACTTTTAAAAATGCCTATTTGTAAAATGTACCGTGTCCTTTAAAGGCAATGTAATGGAGGTCCACAAAGCTTGAGCAAAGAAACGTAAGCAGCGGATTTCAGTCCCACTTTCATGTTTGGTCTCACCTCTACAAGTGTGTACTGACAGTGTCCATTAAAGCGGTACCATTTGGAGTCAAAGGTCTGGTAGTGTCCGTTTCCGTAAACTTGACACTTCCCAGGACAAGGCGTGTCTTTGCAGTGCCACTGACCATTGCCACAGAAACTGTAAGAAAGAGTGATGTAAACCTTCCAGTCAGCCTCTGACCTCTGCATCATGGCTTCATTAGCCTTTGGAGGAATAAGACTTGTTGAATGAAGGAGGAAAGCAGCACTAAGGCAGGTGTTACCATATTTTGCAGTTGGTTTTGACCTGCTCTCCTGCACTGAATACTTTGCCACTGTACACACAGGTGCATCTGTCCAGAGAAACACAGTTTCCACTGTGATCTTCATACTGGCCCTGTGGGCAGTAACAGCCACTCTCACAGGTCATACTGGTGCCCTGGAAATCACACCCAAAGAAAATCTTTTAACTCAAGGATACACTTGACCCATCAAGATAAAAGAACAAAGGGTTCTTGGACAAAGGGTAAATGTTAGGGATGCAATTCACGGACAGCAAGTTTTTGTAAAAATAAAATGACAGATTTCAGTAGCAGCCGCTCTCAGTTGTGGCACCAAAAGAAAAGCATCATCACATTGCCACAAAAAATATGTTCCCTTAGTAAAATAATAGTCTATACTATGGATCTTACAGTTTTAACAGGTAGTTAGTCAGCTACTGTTTGAAATGAAGAATGAATAATAATACATGAATAACGGAAAGCCATGTAAATAAACATATAATCTGTTTACCTACCATTGGTTTGCTGAGACTGTCACAGGTTTTCTGAGCAGTGTTAACTCGGTTCTCGGAGCAATGAACGCAGACCTTCCCATTTTTGCACCCTGATACAAACAATCGTAAAATACATAAAACATATCAGTGTGTTAATTATATTTCAGGAAGTCTGACACATTGTCATGTGTTTTATTTTCTTTTTTTTGTTTTTCAGAAACTAAAGGGATTATTTTTTATTTGGAAGTGGTGCCAAAATTCTGGGGGGATTTCCTTTGTTAACAAATGAATGAGGTTGAAACAATGGAGCAAAAATGACAAAGGATGAGTATGATTTTGATATGATCAAGATAGAAGAATATATATTTACCACAATCCTTAGAACAGTGCAGTTCTCCATTCTCACAGCGGCTGCAACAGACACAATATTTGGAAGACTTGGTTAGGGCAGACAGTGGGTAAAACCTAATAGAAGTAAAATGTTAAATGGTGTTTAAGCATTTTAAATGCTCAGATGATGAGTTTACCACTTTCGTCCATCAATAACAGTAGTCCCCGCTGGCATTGCACCGCCGTTGTAGTGACAACGGCACTCTGCCTTTGGGGTACAGATTTGTCCTTGGTTCAGGTGAGTTCCCTCCGGACAGCCACAGCCCTCCACAGGCGCATCGTCCAGCCCACAGCGAGGGTCAGGGCCAGACAGGGAAAGGCATGTGTGATTGCAGATTTGCATGTTGTAGGAGAATTCTTGGTTCTTCTGACATTTCAGAGCTGTGACACAACATTATGATGAACATTAAATATACCACTGATTTTTAAAAGTAACCACTTCACTTTTTAATACTACTAATACTATAATGTGACATATTTTCATTGTACATAAATGTCCACTCTTGGTGGTTGACATAACACGGTAGTTGATTTAACCTGTAATCTGTTCATAGAAGCCTTTATATTTACTATTATAAACATCTGGTGTCTGAAAGGTTTGTAATCATCCTTTTATCATTATCGCAAACCAGTTTCATTACCTGCCAGCAGCAGAATTGATTTGATTTAGGCTTTTTGGACCAGTTGTTATATAGAACAATTTTAACTCACTGCAGTTGGTAGCTTTCCTCCAGTCACCAACTACAACACCCAGACTGGCGCAGGCTTTGGCGTAATTGCCCAGAGCAACACACAAGCACTGCTGCAAAGGGCGGTCACAGTTACATGTTCTTTGGATGCAAGCCTGGAAATAAAAATCAGTTTCATGTTAACAGGAGTCGTCACTGATGTGGATGAAAACGACAAGCATTTATTAAGGACTTCGTTTGGTGCGAAAGTCTTGTTACCGTGTGGTAGAGATCGGTTGGGATATGACCATGGCACTTAGCAAATATCCCAGTCGGGTCGTTCAACACTGAGCACTTTTCATCAGCAAATATTTCTGCAAAAATACATATTGAGATAATGAAACATGTTTGCAAAACCATTTGGAGGCAAAGTATATTTCTTTGTAGTTGAAGTATTTGTATCATATCACAGAGAAGCAAGCTAGTGAGCAAATTCCAGTGTTTTAATATCAAAATGGAATATATTCTTTCATGTTTTGTTTTTTGACTTTCCCTGGTATACAGAATTTAAGAAGACAAGTAAAATATTGTGTATGAATTTATAAACATATTTTCAATATTTTATGAACACATTTACAGTGTGTCATTAATCGGTACCATTGTCTGTGTTGATGCAGGGGTTGCTGTTCGGTATACAACTGGCCGTACTCCAGGACAGAGCAAAAGGTTGAGCTGAGTTCTCGATGATCCCGCTGCTGGTGGTGAAGTCGTCTGTGGTGTCATTGTTGCTGTTGCCACAAAGACCTGAAAGACAAACTGACTGTAAATACAAATCAAGCTGGATCATGACACAGAGGATATAGAAAGTCATTTTGTATTTATTTTTGTATAGTTTTGGTCTTGAGAGCTTGTGAAAAATGTACACAGTTTCAATACATTTTGGCTTGTGTGTAGACTGGGATCCTAACCTGAGACCATGCCAGTGTGGTTTCTGGGAGGGGTGATGTACACCTGGATTTCAGGAGCCATCTGGACTTGGATCTTCAAACCAAAGGATGTGTGGATCTGGACGTACATGGAGGACTGCCAGAAAACCAGAACATTGTCTGACAGGAGACAGAGGTTGGTAAGTGATTGGGTGGGTGAGTAACCAAGACATTATGGAGGGATTACTAGGCTATCAGACATATTACATAAGCACATCAATAAGTAGATGCAATGGACAACAATTCTCATTGCTTTTTACCAGACTGATGAAGTTCAGTGATCTCCTCCTCCTCAACTTTAACCATGTTGTGTGAGAACGTGTATGATGTAGATGTTTCCTGCAAATCCAAAAAAGAAGGACATTTATATTCAGTCACTCTTGCTTTACATTTGCTGATAGATCATACAGTTTTAAATTCAACCCTCAAAGACTGCTTGTACCTGAAAAAAATGAATAAAGTTGACTGTTTCCAGAGAGGGTGCCTTTGCAGCAAACCCAATTGTTATTATCCAGCTGGAACCCTTAAAAATGATTGTAAAAGAGCAGTTGGTATCATAAAAAGACAACATGAGTTAATGTTAAATGTCGAGGCAGTGGGGAAAAAAATTCACCTGTGAGGCCACATATGCACATTTACTGGGGACGACATATTGTTTGCCATCATATGTTGTCACAAACTGCCCTTCAATGAGACATCTGGTGGGGCAGAAGCTTTCAGAGCATCTCCATTCCCCAATGTTACACACACTGTGGAGAGAAAAGAGGATGAAATTCAAATTAAAAACTTCAAATAGGTGCATTTTATTCATCCCAAATAGAAAAGTGCAATTCGTGGATATTCTATAAGTCAAAACTGTTTTTCTGCCCACTTACCATGACTGACACTTGGTGCTGCGTATGTCTCCGGTTGAGTAGCTCTTGCCAGCAAACACACAGGGGCAGCTGGACACATGCACACAGTGGAAGCCATCTGCGCGATCATTAAGCACCATACCTACAACACAAATTAGTAAACC
Organism: Oplegnathus fasciatus; assembly: GCA_003416845.1. Taxonomy (NCBI): domain Eukaryota; kingdom Metazoa; phylum Chordata; class Actinopteri; order Centrarchiformes; family Oplegnathidae; genus Oplegnathus; species Oplegnathus fasciatus. The sequence continues at coordinate 127,255 of NTHP01000394.1, read as the reverse complement.
TTTTATTATTAGGGTCATGTAGGCTAAACAAGCAATTAAACAACAGAGCATGATAAGTGAGTAGCTAAATTATACAGTCAGATGGTGCTCACCCGCTGGGCAGACACAGGAACTGGTGAGATCCTGGTCGCGGAATCTGGGGTTCGGGTTGGAGCAGCTGGGAACAAAGGCCGGACCCTGTTCTACATAAACCAGGTCTCCTGGACAACGTGGTTTTTCTGCATTCACCCACAGAAATAATAGCGCCAAGTCTCCATCAAATCAAGTCTATTGAATAATAAGTGTCCAAACAATTTGAAGAGCTTTAAAATCAATATTCAAAGAGCACCTACCACACTCGGTTACAGTTCTCCATATTTTCCAGGCATAGCTGTTGTTTCCACACTGTTGGGTAATCTCTTTGAAGAAAGCACAGCCGATGTATGTGCTCATTTCATAGCTGTAAATATTCTCTTCACAGAGTTGGATATAATGAGGCGTCTTGGCTTGGAGACAATCCAAGGTGTGGGAAAAGAACTGTCTGCATATCTACAAAAATAATCAGAGAAACCATCTGAACATCTGGGACTGGGACATATTGTTTAGTATGAGTGTGGCCGTTCAAATCGAGGCGTGTGTGTGAATTAACAAAAAAAAAGGTTGGAAGTATGACATTTATGACTCAATATTTTAAAACTGACATGATATCCTGTTAAGTTTTTTTCTTTTCAATGAGATCAATGAGTGAAAAATCCAAAGTACAAACAGAGCAGCAGTACCAACAGCAGACTGGAATCACATCACAGCATCCACTCGGTTGTGTAACAGTCAGTCATCGCAAAAGTTGACTTACTACATTCATGGTGGAGACAGGATCTCGGGTTTGACATGTGTCGTCAGCAAGCACGCTCTCTGTGATTAACTGCTGCTTGTCGCCTAATTTCATAAAAATTGTACAGTTTTAGAGCAAATACATGTCAAAAGTTTGCCTAGTCAAAATGTGTGCATCCCTATAATCAGCTACATTATAATGATGATTAGAAAAACTGACTATAAGAACCTTTTAGGAACATCTCAGCCCACTCTGCATTAATTTTACACTTGTGGTTTCACTTTACTGCATACTACAACACTCCTGCACTGAACTATCATACCTGGGGTGTTGTGTTTCCCACACAGTCCGGTCACGTCGGTGCTCAGCTCCTGCTCCAGCTCCACCTTAAAAACATGTTTAAAGATGGTTAGTGTGGTTAGTGCTCTGCAGCAACCAAACTAGTTGTGAAAGTTAAAACTGTCCTCTCACCCACACAGCATCTATTCCTCCAGGTACACTGTGCCAGGTGACAGACAGGGAAAGCAGCGAGCTCCTCAGTTTAGTGTAGATGCCATATTGAAAGATATGCTGGTAGGTGTGGTCGTATGGAAGGGAAACACTGTCAACAGATCAACATACAGAGATATCAGTACAGATACAGAGAACAGGGGTTATCACAGTGGGTTTTAAACACACACAAATACAAAATAATTTAACAAAACAAAGAAAGATAAAGATAAAACTAGAATTACCGCCCTGCAGTTGTATGTCTCTGCCATACAGTCAAGTTGCAGTTTATTGACATGTGTGATTCCAGTGAATAATTTGAAACATTCATTGTTGTCCTTGTTCTGCTGTATGTCTATTAGTGTGTAAGTTCATTGAGAGAAACAAAAAACAAATTCCAAATTCCTTGTATGTGTTCACATGCTTGGTCAATAAAGCTGATTCTGATAGGACACAAAGTTGTTGCCATGACAGTAGACAACGCTTCAAATATGGACGTTGCTGCAAAGAAGCTATAAATTCTAAAATGTGGATGCTTCACACACATCTTCCACCTGGCAGCACAGAGGAGCTATACAATCACCACAGTTTCAAGGTGAGCTAAGATTAGTGTCACCAATTCAGTATCCGACCAAATGTGAAATATGGTCACAAGCTCCCCTTCTGTTCCTGAGTTATGGCGTTGAATAATGGCCAAAAAAGTGCTTTTCCGGGACATTATGATGTCACAGTGAAGTTGACCTTTGACCTTTTGGGTAAAAAAAATGTCATCACTTCATCATTTTATCCTACTAGACGTTTGTGTGAAATTTTGTAATATTTAGCCAAAGAATTCTTAAGTTATGGTTTTGTAAGTGTCACAGTGACCTTTGACCTTTCACGACCAAATTCTAATCAGTTCATCCTTGAGTCTAAGTGGACGTTTGTGCCAAATTTGAAGAAATTCCCTCAAGGCGTTTCCTGATATATTGCGTTCACGAGCATGGGATGGATGGACGACCTGAGCTATCTAGCTAGCTAATATATTTAGGTCCTATTTTCACAAAACAATGCAAATAGCAAACCTTTTTCTACTTTGATTTTTTACTCAATATGCATCCAAAGCAGTTTGCATATAAATGTCCTCTTTGTCAAACAAAATTAATAGCCCCACCTGACATAGAACAGGTCTTTCTTTTTACTTCTGACTGATCAGAAATCACCTCACTTCCTCAACTTTGATTTAAAAAAAAAGAAGATGAAGCTGGTTAAGTATTACGCTCCACACCTCCCACAAAACAGCCTGTAAGTCACCTTGCAGGATGTAACAACTTGCCGTAATACTCTGAATGTTTTCATTTAACGCAACCAGAGCAACAAACTATTACTAATGTCCCAGAGTCAAAGCTAATAATCAACTAACATCGATGACATTAAGAATGCATAAAATGTCAATCACCAGGCTGTGTGGCTGAGTTACCAATGCCAGTTAAGTGAATAATTTGTTGAAGTGCCTTTGGGCAAAACACTCACCTGCTGCATTATCACACTCTTACCATAGTTGGTGTGGCTGAATAATGAGGATTTCGTGAGACTATACATTTTGATTTAAACAAATACAGACTCAGAGGACGTGTGATTAGGTCAAACTTTGCATGAGTCATTATTTGGTTTTCTGTGTGGCTGCAGTTTTCCTGTAAGGAAACAGGGTTAGGGTGGGTCAGGGTTGGGGCCAAACCTTTTCTTCTCCACCAGAATTCTTCCATTCCGCAGAACAGTCCTGATTTTGTTGATGATGATCTCCACTTCGACCAGCAGCCCGCTGTCTCCTCGTCGCGTGGTGATATCACATTCAACCCGGTTGTGGGTGAAGCGGGTGAGGGTGAACGGGCAGTTGGACCGCACATAGAAAATTGAACCGTTGAAAGATTGGACGACCCCACTGCCAAATGTCCTGCAAGTGTCTGATCACAACGAAGGTCAGTTTACTGATTAATGCTAGACAATGGCTGAAGACATGATCAAATTCAACAATTAAGCAATAAATCAATTCAATTATTTTGTTATGTTGGATTTAACGTTTAAAAAGTTACTGTCAAAATGTAATTTGTTTTTGTTTTTCTTGCCAAGGGTGTAATCAGCAATACTATCCTTTCAATAATCAATTCAGAACTCAATAATGAAATCTAACAACTTTGAATTACCATTTTAAAATCAATAAACCACGTGATCAACTGTTATTTCAAGATCTGTGAAATGAACTGATCAAGATCCAACACTGATTGACTTTTACTCACATTTCTGGGTTTCTATTGTTGTGACCGATTCACCTGTCCCTAAAACTAGGAGAGAAATACAGCATTAACATGAATAATTCTTAAAAATAAAGAATAATGAATAATAATACAAATACTTTGGATAAAGCAATAATGTTATTCTTATACCAGACATAGTATTTGATAAAAGAAATATAGATATGTAATGCACAGATAATGCACATCAGTAGTGAAAGAAGTATTTAGATCCTTTACTAGTAAGTGAAAGTAACAATATTGCAATATAAAATATTCCATTACAAGAAAAAGTCCTGCATTGAAAATGTCACATAGGTAAAAGTATATAAGTATTATTAGCTAAAGTTACTTTAGAATATCAAAAGTAAAAGTACTCACAATTCAGACAAAGAGCTTCTGTCAGTGTTATATTAATTAATTCTATTATTGGATCATTATTACTGATGGTTGAATGTGTAAGTAGCATTTTAGGGCTGTAGCTGGTTGCGGTGGAGCTGATTAAATATTTTATACTCTGTTGAGACATGTTTGTATTTGTAAAGTAATTAGTTACTTAAGTTGTCAAATAAATGTAGTTGAATAAAGACAACTTTTTTTTTAATTATAGTGTAGTAGAAATATAAAGTGCCATGAAATGGAAATACTCAAGTAAAGCACAGGTACCTTAAATTTGTACTTAAGTACAATCATTGAGTAAGTTTTCCACCACCACTCAATGTAACACTGATGCACATTACTTTTTCTCTAATTCAACTTGTTTGATTAAAACCTTAAGAAATTGATCAATAAACGGTTGAACTAAAAATGAGTAGAAAAAAACATGAATAACAACAAATAATTTCATAGAATATGGAAAATGTTAAAATATTGCATCTTAACCCTTTAGCTGTTGATGCTGATAAAATTAAATACTGACTTTTGGCTACTTTTTTGTGGTTATATTGTCGGAATTTGATCGCCTCTTCTGCTTAAACGAATTAATTCATATTTGAATGATGAAATGAAAGATTGTATGGTACCTGAGGCCAGTGAAAAGCAGACTGCCAGCATCCACCGCTGTGAGGTCATGCTGCCTGATGCTCTCTCGCTGCAGGAGGGCAGGTGAAACCAGGAGGAACTGGACAAACAGCCCACTACATGGCTTATATATGCAGCGTCCATGCACACACACACAGACACACACACAGATGTGGTCTGAACAACCCACTCACAGGCGTGCATACTTCTTTCATACCAGGAAACTAAAAACGGAAAAAGAATCTGATTAAACATTTAACTACAGTAAATGGTTATTAAGCAGAAACATGGAAATGATCACGTAGTGCTAGAAAAACAGCTTTATTCAAAGCATATCCTGCTTATCATGTTGCATTTACAGTGCAAGAAATCTATTTCACGGTATAACAACAACCCCCCCTGATATACACTCCTGTGGGAAATTGTGATTGTGTGTGTGAAAGAGAGATCTCAGTTAGAAGGAGGTTGGGATGGATGAAATAAACAGTCTGGAGGACTCAACATCAAAACAACTGCTAAAAGAGAGCATGAAACTTGAGCCTGTTCTTTTATTCCTTTAAACCTCATGTTCCCTGCCAGAAATGACAACACCTGGTTAATATCCGTGTCACCAACCTCACACATAATGGGTAAAATATTAAGTCCTGTGTTATGAACAAAAAGGGATGCTTACTTTTGGCAAACACTGGTGAACTAGACAATGTCTTTCCCGCTAACAGAGGACAAATGGCACAATGAGAAAATGAGAAATGAAGCCAGGGTGCATGAACCAGGATGTAGTTAGTTATTTTTCAATTTGAGAGCTGGGGGAAAGTACCACATGACGTTTAAAGACATGTTCTGTAGCTACTCAGATTTCTCTCCATGCAAAGATTATACTTAGAGCTGCAAACTGAGTTATAAAAGCTTATTAACTTAAATCAGTGAGGTGGTAAAGGGATTAAGAGGCTTATCAACACATCAGCAGGCTACATTAAAGCTGAGGTCTTTCTCCATAACCGGTCAATCGAGATATTACGTTGCAAATAAAATTCTTAGTGTGTGTCGATACTGACAAAATACTACATCAAAACCTGTCCTTGCTTTGATTTTAAGGTAGAAAGTGTCATTTGGGCAACAGTGAGAAATTTTTAGTTTGGCTAACTTGTTAGAAACTTACTTACCTACTTACACAACAAGCAGACACAGAGCGACATTATCATGCCTTTGGAGTCATGTTTCTGGCCACTGTTATTCACTCACCTCTTTACACTGCTTTGTTCTCCACAAATTCCTGTGTAAAAAAGCTGGGTCTTTTAGTTGCTAGCTTCACCAGCTAGCTATAGCTGGTGAAGCTGGTGAAGCTGCTGTTTGGTGCTGGGCAGGTGGCACGGTGGGTTTCATGTTGCTGCTGGAAACAAGGTTATTGTCGGACCAATGGGCCATTATTCAGTTAACCCAAACCCTGACCCCCCTTTCTAACTGCAGGGAGAGTGTTGGACAGATGGGCTTTCGGTCCCCTAAAAAAGCGTAAAAAAAAAAGTTCTGTGGAACTGCAGAAGTAGGTGATAATTGTTGCTGGGTTCATGCTAGCAACCCCTTTCATTTTCAGCATACTTTGCTTTGATTTTAAGGTAAGTTAGTGTCATTTTGGCAACAGTAAAAAAAACAACACATTAGTTTTGAACATTACAAAATGAATTGCATTTTGATGTGTTAAAGCTACATGGATAGATTTTTTGACCACTAGGAGGCGGAAGAGCTCCAAAACTAACAGAGACACAGTCCGGACATTATCTCCTTAAAAGGCTAACGTGGCAGCCAACAGTTGCCTAGTTACATTCAGCAGACACGTAGCAACATTATCAGGAGTCGTGTTTCTGGCCAGCAGCAAATGTAAGTCAAATTTTCACTCCGCTTTTCACTTTGGTTTGGTCTCCACAAACTCCAGAGAAAAATAGCTGTGTCTTTTAGCTTTGTTCAACAGCTAGCTAGTTGCTAACTCTGTCTGTTTTCCATTCGGTACTGGACAGTAGAGATTCATTTTGTGCCCGAAAATGAGACATTTTCTATCCCGGGAACAGTGGTGCACTATCCTGGGAGTCTCGGGATAGTGTACTTGTTTTTATGGTAGCATATGGTCATAGTTCAAGTGCAACTCGGAGAAATATGCATAAACCTATGGGTTCCTAACCTGACTGCTTTAGCGTATTACTTGGTGATATTAATAATTATTAAGACAAAAGAACGCCATTTATCTTAATCAACATTAGAATGAACATAATATAAACTTCGCATGCAGCTTGAATTTCGCTATGGCTGCGAGGAATATGAAGTGCCAAGTTCATTGCCTGTGATCTGTCTGCTGAGAACAGCCTCACGGAAGCGATATTTGACAGTTCTTCATTGTAACGAAGTTCATTAAAGCGAGTAATTTGGCATTTTCAAAGTCATTCTACTAAGAATGAAACTAAGAAACGGGAAATTTGGATGGGTAGGATTCCCGGGATTAAACCCTACTGGACAGGTATCATACAGAGGCTTATTTGATATTTTTGTATATAAATTGCTCCAAAACCAAAACAATGAGCTAAGAGGGACTAAAAAGCAAGGTCATAGGTTATTGGGTAGTGGAGCTTCAACATTGACACCAAAAACATCAGTATGGTGTCATTAAGCATTTTTCAAAGCAGACATTTTGACTTGTAGGCTATTAGCAGAAAAAGCACAGGTGTAACTAATAAGATTAATTAAGGCTCTGCTCCATTAAAGTCTCAGTGAGCCGACATGTACAGTACAGGACCCTGAACTCGCTCACCTAAATGTAAGGCTTCGTTATTAATGTTATGAATTACACCTGTGTTGTTCCTGCTGCAGTATGATATGTCGAAATGCCTGCTGTGAAAAAGGTCTTCGTTGTCAATACCCAGCGCACTTGGCACAGTGGGTCGGAAACCGAGACACTGCTCTGTTTCCTCAATTAGAACTGTTACTACAAGATTGCTTTTATCCTCTCCGCAGGTTGCAGACCAGTCCTTACACCTAGTTTCACACCCAGTTTCTTTTTGACAATGGCGCACACAAAGACATGAGGATTGGGTTCTCTTAAGTCTGTACTTTCTTCCTGTAATGCTGTACTTCAGCTAGCCTGACACTCATTTTGGTATGTGTTTGCAGTGCTGTAATTGTTCATGCTGGTGATTTGTTTGTTTTCATAGGTAGGGCTTGATCACGGGGACGTGGTTAAAAGGAAGAACTGACCTTTCTAGAGTAATTCCTAGAAATAATTGTGTAAATCAGCCCTTGTGACTTCACTAGTTGCTGCCACCTGAGGCTTGGCAATCTGAATCCATCAGGATTTGTCATCTCTATTAAGGATTTTTCTAGTTCTGCGTTTCTTTCTTGGCTACAGACCTTTGTAGGTAATATCCAGCAGCAAGCAATACACAGGCCAGATAAAACAGGGACACAATGGAAGTTCTTGTCTTGGTGCAGATCAATACAGGAACACAAACTTGCTTTTTTGCTCAGGGCAGGGACAGTTTACATCTAATATCACCTTAGTAGTTTGCTCATTTTCAGCCTTCATGTATGAAATGATATATGCATGTATGAAGCAAAACTCAACATGAGGAAAATGAGGTCTATAACAGACCTCTTCATGCTTCATGAACAGGTGTATGAGGCCATAGGAGAGCAGCACCCATGGGTGTTTCCCCTTATCTAATTTAGATACATTTGCTTTTCCATCTTGGTAATAATAATTTAAAAAAACAGCAAATTCCCTCCAGCATATCGACAATCTGGCCAGTAGTTGTCAAGTTTTAGACGGATCAAAAGAATCACTGACGAACATCAACCCCCCCTAGGCCCTGCTCATAGTGGGGCCAAATCAGCTGGAGTCACAAGGTTAATTTCCCTACAAGAGACATTATAGGTTTTCACTGTGAAAGCATGTACACCACTATGTGTACAGGAAGCATGTCCCATTATTGCCCTCCTTCTCTAATGGGCTCAATCATGAGCCATTATCAGGCTGTACTCATTCTCCATTTTGTGTGACACCACTGTCCACATATTGATCCCCTCCACACATGGATGCATTTACAACCATGTCATTTCTCCAGGCTGCAGCCGTGCAGAGATGACTTTTTGTTTTAAGCTTGATCAATAATGGAGAAGGTAGGCGGTAATAATGGTTGAGAGTGTGAAGGAGGGAGTTCTGAACATGAGAGACGAAGGTTTTTCATGGGGTTGTGGGAGACATTTTGTTCAGTCTTTACCTTCAGAAGGAGAGTTAGCCATTATTTGAATAATCGATTAATTGTTTTAGACATTTTTTTCAAGCCTTGTTCCGGCTTCCTCATTGTGACGATTTGCTGCTTTCCTGTCTTATGTGATAGTAAACCCAATATCTTGAAGTTGTAGACCATTCTTTTGACAAAACAAGCAATTTGAAGACATCACCATGGGCTGTGGGAAATTGTGATTGACATTTTTGACCATTTTCTGACCTTTTATAGACCAAACACTTAATCAATCAAAAAAATGTCAATAAAAATGACAGGCAGATTAATCAGTAATGACATTTTTTGTTAGTTGCTGCCCTGTTTTCCCAGTATGTGGTGCTGTGGGTGCAGCTTTCCTCAGTAATGCTGGTTCAGTAAAAGTGAACAGTCTGATGGCAACTTTGTTTCCAAATGGAGGTTAGTGTGACTCAGTAAACTGTCTCGCCTTCAGTCCAAGTCACTCAACAATCAATTATTTTTTGTCATTGAGTTAGAAAAGCAAAACTGATGTCAGTGTTATGTAGAGCTGAAATGATTAGCCGATAATCGACTGACAGAAAACAAATTGGAAACTATATTGATAATCAATTAGTCATTCAGGTAATTTCTTAAAGATAAATGCCAAATAGTTGCTGGTTTCAGCTTCTCATATGTGAGTATTTGCTGATTTTCATTGCCTTCTATGATATCAACTAAATGTCTTTTGCAGTTTTACTATTTTCTGACATTATATAGGCCAAATGATTTATCGAATAATCAAGACAATTATCTAATAATGAAAGTCAGTAAAGTATTTGTGTCACATATCTCTCAGCAGTCTGGCTATGTAATAATGATGAAACAACAACTGGCTCAGAAGTAGAGGGTGTAGCTTACTTCAGCAATGTCAGTTCATTAAACCTGAACTGTGTGAAAAGGCAGCTTTGTTAGGTGAGATTACTGCGACACAGTAAACTGAATTGTATTAATCCTCCAAAACTCTATGATAGTTTGAAGTGTCAACACACTTGCCACTCTCACCTGAACAGGTTGACATTGTTTTAGCAAAGCAAATGTCGGTGTTAACACGTAAAGTAGCTCATTCACTGCTGGTGGTGACTCCCTAAGGTGACTTGCAGCCCTTTTTGCACAGTCCACATCAAGCTGTGTCAAAGGTTAGAAATCCCTGGCCACATCATTTGTTTTTGTTGATCTATAAATCAGAATTTTTGATGGAAGTAAATTGACTTGAACATTCAGCGTTCAAAAAGACAGTAGGCTTATTATTGCCGGCTGAAATGTTTGATATCTGAAGCCAAAGCCGGTGGCTATCATTTCCTAGTTAAAAAGCACTGAAATAGGCCTATTACATGTCTCGTCAGTTCTTTTGAGATCATCAGCTTGTATGAATGTGTGCGTGTGTGTGTGTGTATGTGTGTGTGTTGAGTTACTCAACCTGTAATACTGGAGTCAGTCCTGCAGGGGGCAGCAGTTTTCCTATTATGCCCGATGCAGCCTGTTGTACACTAACAGGTGAAACATGGTGATATGAAGCCTATTTGAAATGTGTTTCATGATGAAGAATCTATATTTATACAGACATACTGTCATTTCATATATAGATTATTTGTATCATTATCTATTAGTATGCAATTCTTCGTGTTTTAGCAAGACTTTGTTGGAACTTAGGTTTTGCTGGTACCCAAAAATAAAATATTGTCCCTGTTTTCATAAAGCCTATGCATCATGACAACACAGGCACATCCTAATTGCCCTATATGTCAATAATGGTTTTAAGTGGTTTTTAACTGAGCTTATACTATATATAATTTTTTTCAGAATACAATTTCCATGGTTGAATTGAATTGTAGCAGACTAAATCCTCACCATACATGATCCAGTCTCTCCACTCCAGCATCATGCCTCCAAAACAATATTTCTTTGCGTCATGCCGACGCTGGTAGTGACGAGCTGTTCCACTACACTCCTCCTATCTTACCTTTCCTCCCCACTCTTCTCCAACTCTCCCATCAGGACCACAGGGATGTGATAGGCTACTCCGACACACACACACACAAGGCTGGAGAACAACTTTATTCAGCAGCCAACGTTACATTTGGGAGTGGTTTTTGGATAACCAACGCGGCACTAACTCCAAACTGAGGGAGGGGGGGGTAAATTAGTTAAGTGGGTGAGTGTGTTTTTGTTTTCTTTTTTTTTTTTTTAAGCATCAAATACAACTCAGCAGCCCTGTCCTGTGTTGTATTTCCCATATGTCGCGAAAGCAGGTCGACCATGACTACAACCTCCGTAGTATGAGCAACCTGATGGGCGAGCGGTGGAAGAAAGTGAACGACGGAGGAGAGCGGAGTCTCATCAAGGCTCCGTCCAGCGCCAGCATCAGCAGCCAGGGCGCCTCCGCCGCCGCCGCTGCCGCTTCCACCGCCGGTGCCCCGTCAGCACCCTCCTCTTCCACCGGGGACCTGGAGAGGGCTGCCCGTAAGCAGTTCCAGCAGGATGTCACGCCCGGCTTCGTCTACGTCCTGGCCGCCTTCTCCGCCCTGGGGGGGTTCCTGTTCGGCTACGACACCGGGGTGATCTCCGGGGCGATGCTCCTGCTGAAGAGGGAGCTGGACCTGAGCGCCCTGTGGCAGGAGGTGCTCATATCAAGTACTGTGGCCGCGGCCGCCCTGTCCGCCCTGCTGGGCGGCTTCCTCAACGGGCTCTTCGGGCGCAGAGTGTGCATACTGCTGGCCAGCTTCTTCTTCACCGTCGGGGGGATCGTGCTGAGCACCGCCCCTGGCAAGGAGGTTCTCCTGGCGGGGAGGCTCATCGTCGGAGTGGGGCTTGGTAAGACATGTGTCCAACACGCTCTCTGACCCTTCAGTCTGGCATCAAACTAGATGCTTCTTTGAGCATTTTCCGCAGTTGTTTTAGCCTAACTTGCATTTTAACCCTACAGATTAAGGTTACATCTTGTTTTTGTGAAAGCAAGTAAAAAAACACAAGTTTTAAATGACATTTTGTAAATACTTTACACTATATTGCATTAACACTGTCACTGAAGTAAAGACAAAGTAGCTGGTGATTGAAAACCAGTGAAATTATCTCACCCCACTGGCAGCACTAATGATAATGTGATACTTTATTGATTTCTGCCTTAACATTTCCCCCTGCACTTGCTCTCCATCAGAAAGGTCAGAGGTCAGAATCAGCTTAAGAGCACATAGGTCTTAAAGCCCCCACCCACCCACCCACACACCCACCCACACACACACACACACACACACACATTGGATGGTTTTGGTTCGTTGCTGTCTCTCCTCTCTCTGCCTCAGGCCTCATATTTGCAATTACTCACAGCTTCTAATTACACAGCGTGGCTCTCTCACTCTTGCTCAGGCTGCATGCCACTGGCTGTTAGGCAACGTGCTGTCTTCATTATTATCATCATTAAGATTATTATTAGATTTATTCGGGTACCATTAAGTGATAAGGGAAAACTAATTCTGAATGATGAATAACAGGCGGATATCATCACAGCACGCCCAGCGGAAGCCAACACGAACCTACAAAGCACACTGACTTTTAGTGTCAATAAGGTCGCCTTCTACATTTATCTGATTGGCTCGCCCCATCCCTGCTTCCTTTGCACACTTCCTTCATACTACTTCCTTCCCCTCCATGAATATTTTTCCACTCTCTGCTTTCTCCTCTCTTGAATCATCCCTCTCTCTCCCTGTTCCTCCCTCTGCTCTCTGCATGCTTTTACATGCAACCCGTCTTTTCATCAGAATTCAATGTACCCCAAATTATTTATAGTGGCTGCTGTTACCCATGAGTCACATCCTCTGTGGAAAGGGCTGTTAAAACGGGCTTTCCAGGCTGAGCGCCACGTTGATGGCACCCGTCCGCCGCATCCTTTGAGAGTAGTAAGCGCTCAGTGATACGTGGAGGAATTGCAGACCATTATCTATCCTTAGTCAACCACTTGGATAAGAGAGGAAGCTTAATTCTCTAATAAACATCCCTGACCAAAGTGAAGAGCTCTGTGTTTACTTCATCTACAAACTAAAGCCCTTTATTATAGATGTTTGAATTAAGATTTGCCTTCAGACCCCTTTTAGTAGCATGTCTTCTTGTGATAAATGGCTGTAATTTGATTCTTGTTGTGTGATATATAAATCAACCCTTCTAAAAATATATTTATTTATCTGGCATCAGGAATGTGCACATGATGAATGTTTCTTCGTTAATTTTCCACCAGGTGGGAAGGTGTGAGGGCATTACTGCTAGATAAATGGCTGGGAAAAGCAGGAAATAATGATTTAAAGGGAAATGCCTCCAGTTTGCATTTGCCATAATTATTGTTCAATGCATGTTGGATGCAGTGTGGATTTTTGGCTATAAAAGGCATAAAAAGTAAGAAAGCCTGGATGTGACAGTAAAGTTTGTTTTGATTTTTAGGAACTCCCCTTTTTTCTTGTGCAGGATCAGGTGATGGACAGGAAGTGCTGATATAAAAACACTCAACTCGGGTGCAATGAAACAGCAACTGAAACTTTGACGAAACTAAATTAAAGCTTCATGTTTCCTGTGATGGATTATATAGCTTGGGTAACTTACAAGTCTGTGGAAAATGCTTCTCTTGCTGGACAAGAGTGAAGCAAATCAGAGATTGACGAGGCTTGTGAAGGGTCGAATATGAGCCGGAGTATCTTCTGATACACTGTGAACAAACACCAGGGACAAAAACTCATAAACTTATCAGCCTTTCTTACTAAAACAGTTCTTAAGCAAAGACGAATAAATCCTGGCTGCTTCTCTTTTCCTGTACTGTAATTCTCCAAACTTGTATTCTCTGTGCTGTCATTTAGAGCAACTGCAGGGGATTTTACAAAAACAAGCTTGACTCCTGGTAGAGAAAGGGTTCAGTAAACGACAGCAAACTGCTGATGAAAATAAATAGAATGTGTAATTTTGAGTAGTTATAGTAAATTAGACAGATGGTTCTGTTTAATTACACCAATTTTCTAAAACTGGAACACAGAAATGTGAACATGTTTATAAAATTATCAGCCTTGTATTTAAATCTGCCCACCCCTTGAACCCCGTCCATCATGTCCTCTTACACTTTCTATCCACTTGTTTTTAGGCACATTTTTGTATTTGGCACACAAAACACCTGCATGAAACCATATCAAAATGAGATTACTTGTTATAGAGAGTACTTCTCAGCCTGAGAAAACTGGTGAATAATGTCTAATGTGGCTGTGGAGGAGCTTTTTAAAGTCTGATGAAGAGCAACCTTGATGATGTCATCAGTGTTATCTTGGTTTGGGCTTGAAGACAACACATTTATAACAGAAAGCCTGTGTTACAAACTGGGGACTAAGAGTTTGAAAGACGTTTAGCCATTTATAAGGCATGTGAATCCTTTATAAGGCCATTTATAAGGCAGAGAAAGTCTAATGAAGAGGTGCTATTAAGATACATTATGGGAACTGCTGGATCCACCTGTTGCATGCCTGCATACCATAGAATAAAAAACAAAAATGATGGGGGACAAAACAGACAGAGGAAAATGAAATTCATCTTAGTAGGGCTGAAACTATTAGAAAAATAATCATCAACTATTTTGATAATTCATTCATTCGTTCATTAGATTATTCACAGACAGTTAAAATACAAGTACAATCATATAAGACATAGTGGAGATATGTGAGAGATGTGAAATGGGACACCCTGATAAGCTATCTGAAGCTTGAGAATAGGGGCCCAGACACTAAGCAGATAGGATTTAAAATATGTGTTTACTAGATTTGAGAAGTGCGTGTATTATACAATAACATTTACAACCTACAAAGCACCTAAGACTAACTAACTACTACTAACTAACTAACTACTGAAATGGTCCCAAGACATTTATTCCATCAGTCAGTCAGTCATGGTTAAATAGGTAGGTTACAATACATAGAGACATACGGCAAGTGGAAATGACAGTACAACTCAGATGATTTTCAGAGTAACTAAGTCCCCAGCCATTTAGGGTATTCAGGCTTTAACATATCTTAGTAGTAGCTGCTGCTTTAATCCCTTTTTGAAAACAGACACAGATGATGACATTTTTATAGTGTTATCAATCTCATTCCATACTTGTGGACCTCTGCAAACCACACTAAAACTGGCACATTTTAGCTTAAGTTTTTTACCCTTTATAAGATGCTTCTTCCTAGCCTTATATGTCTGCGAGGGAAAGTAAATCGGAATAAAATCACAAAGTCTGTTGTTGAGCATATGTTCAGCATTATACGTTATGCAAGCATTATGAAAGATATTACATTCAGTAAGCTTCAGAAGACTGTAGCTGTGGAAGAGAGGGCCAGTAGGAGCATTTACCCTGGACCATGATATGGCACATATGATTTTCTTCTGTAAAATCCGTAGTTTCACAAGATAATTAGGAAAAGTATTGCACCATACAACATTACAGTAGTTAATATGAGGTTCAAATAAAGACTAATATAAGGTTAAGAGTGCTTTAAGTGGAAGAAAAAGACTCAGCTTGAAAAATAAGCCAACATATTTGTACAGTTTTTTTGTCAGTTCATCAATATGGCCCTTAAAGTTTAAAAATTCATCAATATGTACCCCCAGGAATTTGGTTGACTTCACTCTCTCAATAACTCGACCGACTATTTTGATACAAACATGTTCAACATTATTTCGATTTCTATTGGAGCGAAAAACTATGATAAACGATTGTCTTGCTTGTATTTAAGGATAATTTATTGAGTGTCCACCTTAATCAGTTCCTCGTTTAGATTATTTTGCAGATCATTTAGATTTTTAGATAAGAATACATTTGTATCNNAAAAAATAATCGATAATGAAAATAATTGTTAGTTGCAGCCCTACATCTAACATCTACAGTTCTTGCAAGTAACAAATGCCCCAACTGTTGCTGCTTTAATCAGCTTAAGGTGCTGTTTTGGTGGGTCCCCATCAACAGCCAGTTTTAATTTGAAGCACCAGCCCATAAAAAGTACTGTGATGTCAACACAAACAATCGTGGCAGTGATGCCAGTTTAATGTTTGTGTTTGTTTAGAACCACCAATAATGAAAGGTGAGGGAAGGAAGATTTCAATATAAAAAGAAAAAAATAGTAGGTGAGGAAATGATACTGCCTTTTCCCCAATGAACATTGAAAATGCTGCAGCTTCACACTATCATTTACACACACAAGCTCTGATTGCTAATATGTGGAAGGAACTAATCACCCGGGTCATTTCAGCTGTTTATTACAAGTGGCTGTTTCATTATAAGTATCCCCTCCCCCTTCTGCCACCACAATCTTTTCCCATACAGTCGTCTTCACAAGCGTGCACGAGCCTGCCCTGATAGATAATGAAACACATTCTGGCACCACAATTAGCCGCTGGAGACGCTAATAAGGCGACATTTTTCATCGCGTGCAATTACTTCGGTCGTGCCTGTCACCTGCACACTCACATTAACATGACCGCCGGTTATCAGGAAAGCCAGTTACTTTGCATTTCTGAACTAAACTCGCCAAAAAGGTCATCGGAGCTGTTTGTCAAACGAGGAAAGGCCATACGCCGCCAAGCTCTGCCTTCCTGTATTTCTACCCAGAAGCCGCTGGTTTGTCTGCTCCCGGCCGGTTATTGTTGATCTGACCTTTGCCTGAGCACAGGCTGTTGTGTGATACGAGCCGTTGCTAGTCTGAGAAAACAGACGGTATTGAACCAGACAGTCAGGGATGGCAGGGATTTATTACATAACTTGGCAATGTCAATCAAATTAAGAGGTTTTCTTGCTGCACAGGATATTTGTAGAAATATGTTTCAATCTTGGAGGAGAAACCTACTCTTGTTAGCTATCTTGGATGTGTAATGAGAGTTATTTCATAATTAAGCATAGGAATATACTCCAATCAATTTTCTCTACGCACATGTTGGCTAGTGATTTCCTACATAACCAAAGCAAGGAAGACTAGCACTAGCCCTAGCGAGCCAGTCTGCCAGCATGTTTACTGCTGGCTGTGAGAGCTATTATTGCAATGTTTTTTTGTAGACCACACTGGTACTGTTGATTTTTCAGTTTTTATTAAAAAAAAAAATAGCAATAGATACATTACAATTAACGATTGAAAATAACAATGAAAATGTTTTCTTTAGACCTGCAATAACTGATTGTTTTGGCCACTTCTAGGCAGCAAAAACAAGCTGTGAACACAACACTGACACATCATCACCTTTTAAGCGTATATGCTGAACTTGTTAGTATAGCCTGTCCGATACAGGATTTCTGAGGCCGATACCGACATTAATATTTGAGAGTTTAAAAACAATGATACATATATTCTTAGCGGTACCTCAAGACTAAATAATGGATTCTTTGTGTGCTCTGTGTGTGGTGGCGGTTAGGTTTAAAGGGTTGAAAAGAGCCATAAAATGTTTTTCTTAAAAGAAATCTGTTCTGATGCCTTCAGCCTCAGTTAGTCATCATCCATTCCCTCACACATAGACACGCAAATGCGCAGACAAAAGCACACAGTCACCCTCACAGTGTGTGTATAATCATGTTTTCTGGCTAAATTATCTAGCAGTTGCAAATGTTCAATTGTTTTGTCCTTGGAAACAGTAGATGAAGGGTCTGCATGAAAATAGTGCTCTTAATTACACTGCGATAACATTTAATTAGTACCTGGAGGCTTGATAATTAATTGGTTGGTTTATATAATTAAGTCACAATTCTCGTCCTAACTCGGCGGAAGCTACGTCTAGACTTAATGAGGAGTTTGTTTATGCGCATATTATTGTTGTAATGTGGAAATACATCACTAAAATGTAAAGCATTCAGGAAATTAGTTGTTTTTGGCTTGACATTTGTGCATTTTGAGTTTGTTTTTTTTCCCTAAAACAGTTTTATGAGAACATGAGAACATTTATGTGTTCATGAAAACCTCCAAAATCGAAGTCACATTGTATGTTATGTGATAATTTGCCTTTAAACAAACAAATTTGTATTGGCAAAATCCAATGTGAAATTAGGCGCACTCTAGTGAATTTAATTAAGAAAGGGCACAACCTCCCCTGTTTTTACCACTTAATGATTTGAAAGCAAACAGCTTTATCTGGGCGAGTTTTCTCTTTTCCTAACGCTGCATTTTCAAGGATCCTCCATTAGCCTCTAATTAACTTCCTTCATCACAACCAGCTACTTAGTACTAGAAAATGTCCTGTCTGTGTCTTTACTACATCACAGTGATGGAGGGTCTAGTGAAGTATCTCCCCCGTACTCTGATCAAGTGAGTCAGTCCCGAGCTTTGTACTACGTGCCTAGAGGCTGCCTTCACAAGACCAGAC
Organism: Oplegnathus fasciatus; assembly: GCA_003416845.1. Taxonomy (NCBI): domain Eukaryota; kingdom Metazoa; phylum Chordata; class Actinopteri; order Centrarchiformes; family Oplegnathidae; genus Oplegnathus; species Oplegnathus fasciatus. The sequence goes on along the minus strand of NTHP01000394.1, from coordinate 109,028 downwards.
GGATCCTTTGTTTAAGTGTGCTGCGCTGCTTTGAGGCTGAGCCTGACCAGACGATGACTTTAGAGGGTGCGTGTGTTTGTGTGTGCGTGTGTGTGTGGAGAAGGGACTGCTGGGAGCTGTCCCTGGTGCTGAAAGGAGAGCTCATTAACGAGAAAGGGAACACACTGCGACTGTGTTTGTAAAGGATTCACATTCAAGCAAGTGAAGAAATCTGGCCTTTGGTTGAGGTAATTTTGCCTGTTTTCAGTGCGGTCAGAGGAATATGAATACTTGAGATGGCTTCACTTGCATCAAAATAATGCCTCTTGACTCGAGATATGTCCTCTATGCAATGATACTGATAAAGGACGAGAGCCACTCAAATTGAATCTAGTTTGTACTTCTAAGCTCTCACCATCTAGTAGGTCTTTCTCATGAAAATTCAGCTGTACCCAGAAAGTGATACACTATACTTTTAAGATTCATCACAATCATTAGACACCATGACAACGAACAAACACAAAAAAGCCTAAAGAAAAATTCAGATATTCTTTCTTGTTGCTGCCGTTGCACTTTTACCACCGTTGTAGAGACTCAGGAAATGCAGCAGCTGCAACTGACTGCAGCAAAACAACATATATCCGGACAAGCAGCACTTATTTTTTACATATTTTTATATAAATAATTTCAAACACTTCCCTTCAAGTCTCACCAAAACTAAACACAAAAAGGCACCACCTGAATTAGCTATTGTAGCTAATGGATCATGCTAACGTCGCTCTCACCAATCTCGGTTGAAGAGATTTGGGAAAATTTTGGCTAAACAATGTATATCTGGGCAAGTGGCGCAAGCCGCCGTAAAGCATTCCAAATAAACAATTTAACATAAATCATTTAAATGCTTCTGAGTCCGATCAATAACAAATAACAAACATTTGTCACTTGTTGTTTCATATATAGCATGATACTATTTCAATGGCTGTGAAAAATACTGGAATTTTCTTTTATGCAACATCGAAAGAAAGCTGAACACAAAAGATATCACAATTGAAAATATAGCATTAGCAGCTTAAAAATGAATAAATTCTGCATTTTAAAAGCCAATGCAACATAAAAATGACGCTGACGCTGGACTCTAGAGACTCCCAGCCAAAAAACGCTTCATTTCAGATGGTCAGTAAACTGATGCAAAACTGTACAGTATTTAACCTTTTTACTGACCTGCAATGGTATTGGCTTTAATGGGCTCTGACATATTTTCCCTGTCACCACCTGCAGCAGGATGTGAAATGGAAATGATCCATTACTCAGTAAATACATCAACATCAGCTGTAGTATCTCACTCGGAGGCATATGGGCTGTATGTGGCAGCAGGCGAGGCTTGGACAGACACAAGCTGGTGATACATATGGCAAAGACAGATAAAAGTGGGGAACATCAAGGAAATTAGCAAGAAGAGAGAGGAGAGGGAGGAGGAAGAGGTCTGGCTGTATGAGGTGAATACTGACAGAGGCATTACAGCAGACTGAAGCGTGTTAAAATCTGTGCATATATCTGCGTGTGTGCATCTGCATAATGTAAGAAAGGAGCGAAAACAGATTTCATGGCTTTTTTTGGCAGGTGTTTGCTGTCTCCGCTGATGAACTGCTCTGTAGATAGGCATAAACTCTGTCTGCTGCTCTGTCTACCTGTTGAATCATTACATTCAAACTTGATACTTATAATAATATTATATCCTTTTTTCAAACAAGAAGATGGTACAGTTGACCTAACTATGGTATTTCAGTTATGTGATAACAGGTGGTTGTATTTGGGGTCCTCCACTGACTCCTGGTCAGTGACGACCTATTATCATGTGACTGAAATTCTGTACTTAGATCGCATGATAACATCTGTACCAACTCGCCACTGAAGATGTGGCTGAAAGCTCTGGAAAAATGTCAGTAAGTAGTGGACCTTGTGCTAAGAATTGTCTTTCTCAAACTGCTATGCAAGGTCAATAATGAATCTTCAAGCTGTAGCATGTTGTTTACTGAACATTATTATTTGCTTAATTATTTGGATTGAAGTACTTTTTTTAGCGGATTTCCTTGATGTACATGATTCGATTTACAAAAGGAAACCAGATTATAGTCTATAAAGTTTCAATTATGAGTGCTGGGAGTATTATGTTAAACAGCACTCAAAGTAATAAAGAATTACTTAATGCATTAATTCATTTTGCGCTGTTATTGTTCTTGTATTGTCTCATTTTCATCTGTACATATTTTTTTAAGAAAGAAATTAATATCCTACACAATCTAATAGAGATGGATGGTGCCACTTAAAAGATAAATCTCTGTAATCACACTGTTTTAAAACTAGAGCAAGATAAGTGTGGTGAGGTTTTTCTTGTTTTCAGCAAATGCCATAAAAAGACCAACAATGAATTCATCTTACTAATGAGTATTTGTGTAGCCAAAGCCCGATATATCTTATTCCTCTGTGCCATAGTGCTCTGTTGTTGTCCAGAAACTATTAAAAACACATCAGTGAGCCACACTGTTGCACTGGGGGACATGTTCATTTCATCTTCATTACAAAGAACATGGGCACTGTAGTTTATTTTGTGCCAGTCCCAAATACACTGTCCTGCTGCTGTAAATGCTTGCTAGTGCATTAATCTGCCACTGAAAATAGTCCCCAACAAATGCACTATTAATTTCTGTTTGAGTAACATTTGCTAAAAACTACAGTGGAAATTTCTTAGCCTTTTAAAAAAATGAAGGAATATCATTCTATCAAATTCAATGGGAAACAAAAGGCTTGTGGTTGAGTGCCTGAGAAACTGGGGATGTGGAAGGTAAGTTCCCTTTTCATGGGATTTGTTGGCAATAACAAAAATACAGAATATTGCCATCCCTATCCTTAAAAGCAATTCTCTATTCCACACTTTTTTCTACAGAATTCCACATATTCAATCCAAAATTGAATGCATGTGATGCCTTTTTGTACCTTAAAATTGGTCCAGGTCTTAGAAGTCAGTGCCCATATGACAGGTATTTATAGACATGAATGACTCTATGCCCAGTCCAGCTGCAGGGTGAAAAAGAGGGTGCAAAGATGCAGTAGCAGCAGAGTGTGCTGCTAATGTTTCTGAAGTACAGAGCTGAATGCTAAAGTCAACGTGAAAGTCTTTTAAGATGCACTTCTTCTACACACTGGTCACAAGATGTTTCCAAAAAAGGACTGCACTAAGAAACGTATGTGTGGTGTCACAGATGCTACATGTCATGAGGTCACTGTGCTGAGTACATAACAAAACTAGTACACTGCATTCACTGCTAAAATTAGTTATGTTAAAAGTCCTAACCCTACTGTAACCTGCAGTGGTTAGCTTTTTCTCGTGTCGGTCTTTCAGCAGCATCTCTCAAAAGCTTATGAATGGATTTCCATCAAATTGGCCTGAGCAGACAGGCTTCATGCCAAAGAGCAGTTGATTAGATTTCGTTGGTGATCTGGATCTCGGATTTCCGCCATCAGACGATAATCCTTTTCTAAGCCATAACTAAGATAAAGACTTGACTCCAAATCCTTAGGGTATGTTTGCACGGTCAAGAAATCAATTTGAATCAGAGACAAGACTGATATCTCTGGGTGTAAAAGCAGGCTGGAGAACTGTACAGCCTTGGAAGAAGAGTCTGCGAGTGCCTCTCCTCTGATCATTCAATACTGAGCTTGATAGAGGCTTGAACAATGGGCTTTGGACCATTGCTGTTAACTTTTCCCATGGTACAGTGTGGATAAAAGTGTGTTTTGACGTGTGTACTCCTTCAAGAAATATAACTGCTTTGAAATGTTGATGATGGTGTTTTCCTATTCCCAAAGCGCTCCACTCCCTTCTGTGGAGGTCTTGTAAAAAAAAAAAAAAAAAGGCAAAAAAGGAAGAAATCGTGCTTGCTCTCGGTTATCGATTTCCCTTCCCCGGAGCTGCCACAGTGTGGTGCCCAGTCGGAGACAGCGCGCCTGGTTTCCCAGCAAGTGGTTGCCATAGCAACAGGTAGCCACGTAGTCATGGCGGCCATCGAGGGCAGGGTGGTGGCAGTAGGGAGGGGAGGGGAGGACAAGGGAGGAGGGGGGTGTATAGAAAGCAGTGGCAGACTATTAATAGAGCTTATCAGGAGCCAGCTGCAGAAAGCTGCGGTCTCATGGCACCTCGTCAGATACATCCTGGGCAAACACACACTGTTTGTTCTGTGTGTGAGTACAGAAGTGTGCATGTGACTATGTGTGTGTTGTTGTGAATGTGTGTACTGTGTTTGTGTGTATGTGAGTGTGTGTGTGTGTGTTATTGGATGTTTTCCAGATCAGAGTAGTGCAGAGCCCATTACTGAGATGGACTAGAGTATTTGTTTGTGTCTCTTTGGTTCACCTCACACCCGCATGACGTCATTGTTGCTGTTGTTGATGTCAGGGTCAGAGGTTAAAGTCATTTTAAATAAGTCATCCATGACAGGCAATAGAGATTATAGAAATAACTGTAAGTAGTAATAATGATTTAAAACTCACTAATCAAAACACTTTTTTTTGTGACTTCAAAGTTACAATTTCAAATTGAGCTTTTCAAATCATTCTCCAACAAAAACAATATGACTTCGCTTTATTTTGACATTAAAAGTATATGAGTTTGTATACTTGTCAAACAACTCTAAACTTGCCATAATACCTATTTAGTAAACATTGGGGTTGTTTATGGGACAATGTGACATTATATTATATTAGCAATTATATTGTGTTTGATTTAGGGTTAAAGCAGCAATAATAGGGCACTTGGGGGCAATGCAACAAGCTGTTAACACAACACTGACATAATATCACCTTGTAAAGTTACAAGTCCAATATTTACTCTCCTTTTAGCTCTGTTTTGGTCTCCACTAGGGCTACAACTAACGATTATTTTTATTATCGATTAATCTGTCAATCATTTTCTCAATTAATCGATTAGTTGTTTGGTCCATAAAATGTCAGAAAATGGTAAAAAAATGTTGATCACTGTTTCCCAAAGCCCAAGATGATGTCCTCAAATGTCTTGTTTTGTCCACAACCTCAAGATATTCAGTTGACTGTCATAGAGGACTAAAGAAACCAGAAAATATTCACATTTGAGAAACCGAAATCTGAGAATTTGGACGATTTTTCTTAAAAAATGACTCAAAACGATGAACAATTATCAAAATAGTTGACAATTAATTTAATAGTTGACAACTAATCGATTAATTGACTAATCGTTGCAGCTCTAGTCTCCACCAGCTCCTGAGGAACATATCTGACCCTTTAGCTTCTAAATGCTCCACCGTGTCCACCAGCTAGTCGCTAACTTTGTCTGTCTGCCATTTGGTGCTGGGCAGGTAGCGTACGGTGAGTTTATCAGAGCTTTTTTGCCGAAAATAGCTGCCTGCTGCAGCTGTAAACAAGGTCGATGAGAGCGGTGAGACTGAACCAAAACATTATATTGTTGGTTGTAAAGGGTTAAACTAAATGATGCTAAAACGCTCCATAGAGCTGAAGGGGACTGCAGAATTTGGTGATAATTTTGTGACTACGAGCGACTCCTTTCACATTATCGTTGATCCATTGTTAACATAAAGATATTAGTTAGTGTAGATTTTTGAGGTATGTTAGTAAAACGTTTTGGGAATGGTTTAGCTTAAAAAACCTGACTTACGTTATTCATTTTTAGCCACCTTAGGGGCATGGCTCTGTGTCGGTCGGTCCACCACTTTGGTCTAGACTGAAATAACTCATTAACTATTGGATGGATTGCCATGAATCGTTTATACAGACATTCATGTTTACCTCTGGATAAATTGTAATTACTTTGGTGATCTTATGACTTTTTCATTAGGTAATATTAGTCATTATGTTATAATATATTTTAGTTACTGTTAAGGTCAATTGATTGGTTAATGTTAGTATAGGTTTTGGTCATGGTCTAGCCTATAAGCTTGCCCTAATGGGTTCATATATGGTACATTTTTCATATATGCCCCCCTGCTGACCGTCTCGTCTTCCTCTCTCTCCCCCACTGTGTAGGTATTGCCTCTATGACAGTGCCAGTGTACATCGCTGAGGCCTCTCCGCCCCACCTCAGGGGTCAGCTGGTGACGGTTAACACCCTCTTCATCACCGGTGGACAGTTCACTGCCAGCCTCATCGACGGCGCCTTCAGCTACCTGCAGCGTGATGGGTGGAGGTCAGACACAGAGACACGCACTGCGCACATACAGAAGATGTGTTAAGTTACAATTTAGACGAGTAAAGCAATAAATAACATAAAGCACCTTGAAAATGGCATCTTATATGTCCGCATAAATACAATAAGTACTTTTCAAAGGCTGCAACAATTCCCATTTCCCTTCATGATCAATGGTCATATAGTCAGATATGATATTAGCGTCTTTTTTGGGCTTCTTATCATATCAAATGCCAGACCCTCATTCCAAATGTCAACACATGCATGGGTCAGCTTCTAACATTTGCTGAGAGCAGCGGCACTGTACGTTTGAAACATACAGTATGCCTCTTCCTCTGTCCTTCTTTTATCTTTTATCTGTTACCTTCTTCGCTCTTTCCTGCTTCTGTTTGGGTCTTCTCCTGCCGTCGCACTCAATGCAGGTTGACAGCCTCCAGAGTGTTTGAATGTTGCGCTGTGAGGTACTGAAGATAAGAATCATCCTTTTTGCGAGGATTTGCTTCAACTACGGTTCTGATGGAGATGGCGGAGATCGTTTAGAAACCCCTAGATTGAGTCATACATGATAATGGCTTTTCGGAGACACGTATTGAGTTTAGAGCATGAATGTTGTCCGATTGACGTCTTTGCCTGCACAGAAGAAGAAAAGCCTTATATGTCTTGGTGTTCACTTCACTAAAATTATATGGATTTTTTTTTGCATGCTTTGGAGTTATATAAAACGGCAACCTGCTGTTTTTGCACTTCTTCTACCTCTAGAGATAGCACTCCAACATTTTATCGTTATCACAGTCTTTTCCTCCCTCATTCCCCTCTCTTGTACCCTCTTATTCTTTGCCTTCCTACCACATATTTTTTGGGGATTTGTAGAACAGCACTTTTATAGAATGTGTTGAACCCTGATTGTGAGCGTGAGTGGATACAGAGAGACAATTTTCCTCTCGAAATGATAGTCCCATGTATCAGTGGTTTTGTTTGAGTAAAGTTATTCTGTCAGGATATTAGAAATCAACACTTTATAGTTTGCTGTCAGAAATGAAAGAAAGTTAAACATGCAGTCAAAGTATATGTTTATATGTGCACTAATAATTAGATTTTTTACAGATTAAGAGAATATCTGATCTTTAAAATGCCTTAGTAGTGTGTCAATCATACACTGTAACTGTTGCACTGTATACTTCTAGTAACTGGTGTAAACCCGCTTATTACACTTCATCCATTACATTCAGGGTTAAAGTTAAATGCTAAATGTAAATGCTAAGGTTATTTTAAGCCGAAGAATCTGAATAAAGCATTGACATTTTCCCCAGTGTTTAATTTTAATGAACTAAACCACCTGATGCTCAACATAAAGTGAAAGCAGGGGCGACCTTTTTGCATCCTATTTCTGTAACAAACGTCGAAGTGATTGAAATTGGCATGGCATGCAAAGATTATTAGCCAAAAACAAAAAATATGTAGTTTCTGTGATTATAATTCGGTTTCTCACTCCATGTACCCCCTCCCTCCCTCTTCAGGTACATGTTGGGTCTGTCAGTGGTTCCCGCCGTGCTCCAGTTCATCGGATTCCTGTTCCTGCCGGAGAGCCCCCGCTGGTTAATCCAGCGCGGGCTGACCCAGAAGGCCCGCCGCGTGCTCAGTCAGATCCGAGGCAACCAGAACATCGACGAGGAGTACGACAGCATCAAGAACAGCATCGATGAGGAGGACAGCGGAGGAGGTAACAGGAGGAAAAGGAGGGAGGATTGGGGCAAGAGAGCAGCATAGGCATTTTGTTTTTGCTTTTTGTTTTATTCTGTAACATTCTTGCTTTCCACTTTGCAGATGTTTTATGAGGGAAGAAAATGCACTCAGCATGTTTTTAGGTGTCAATACACGAAGGAGAGAAAGGAGAGAAAGACTGTAATGTTTGTTTGTTTACATCAAAGCTCCACAGGGTACCTTTAATATCTAAATGTCACACCTGCAGCATTTAAAATCCTAGACAGACAGACTGAAACAAGTGTTGAATAATTTTGCACCTAATCTCAACAGTTAGAGAGAGTCAATAAGCTGTTGTCAACAACTTTTGGACTAATACCCAGGTCAGGTAGCTGTACCTTAGCTCAGGTGTGGTTGAAAGATATTACAGTCGCTGCTAAATCTTACAAAGAAAATATAAAAGTGTTTGTAGTGCAGTGTGAATGAGGTGTCTTTTCAAGGCATTTCGGTACGCGGTAAGTCAGAGGTCATTCATCATATTTGCGCAGCCTTTCTTAGAGATCGGAACAATAGATGACAGGGATGAATGGAAACATGTTTGAAAAGGACTGGCTAATTCTTGGGCTCGTGTTATTAACACCTCACAGCTGACACAGTCACGACCCCGAGCCTCGAAGGCAGCAGCCTCCTTTTCACTCACTTTGATGCCCTCCTCAGTGAGGCTGATTAGACAGTTCATGCTCCCCTCCTGCCGCGTGATGAAGTCCTTCCCACTGAAACAACAATAAGCCATTCAGTTGCTCTGTTGGCTTTCACTTGACTCCTAGGGCGACGATGGTGACCTGCCAATCAGACAGTGGGAGCATCTTTTCTCTTGATTTTCTGTTGACGTGGTTTGAGTTTCTATAGGTGGAGTTCTTTTGTCCGTCTGCTTATCTATGGTGGCTGATCTTCTGTTTGTTCAGAAAAAACACCTGCTGCTGCCAGAAATATAAAGCCTGTCACTTCCTGTATAACAGTGAATATTTCCTCACGCAGCAACAGAGCAGCGTTTTGTCGAAGCTTTCCTGAACTGTGTGTGGGTTGAATCCTTGTGGTGTAATCTGAAAATGTCAGATTACTCCTCTGAGTTGAAATATTCTCAGTGTTGACACCCACTGCTTTACACGCCGAAGTTTGCTGCGATCAACGTTGCATCATTTCAGCTTTCAACAAGGTGAATCAGTGCTGTAAATAGAGATCTCTGGTGGAAAGGCAACCAAACAGAAAGTGGAGGAGGTTAATGTGACGGAGTAGATAGAAAGTACTTTCTTCCTCATGGTCAATTATTGTGTGAGCTGACCTTTGCTTGACCACACGGAGGCTGCTGTTTGTTATAAGGATTTGCCCGCGTGAGCAGACGGTATTGAGCGAGGTGGTCAGAATGCTTTATTAGCTAATATCACTGTTTCATAACACTGCTTGTGAGAATCATGAAATTGTATTTTTTTTTTTCAAAGGCTGCGTGTGTGGTATACTCACAAATCTTTACCCTACCTCTAATCTCTTCTCAAGCCTTGCTCAAATCAGTCCAAGAAAGCACTCTCTCCCAGACAAATGCATGCACACACACACACACACACATACACACACTTGTATTTACCCACATTTTATCATACTCTTTATCTGCCATCTGTTTATGCTCGCGTGTATGCAAGAGAGAGCAAAAGTGAAGTACAATTAAATCCACAAAAGAGAGACATTATGCACATTCACATGCACGGAGCATATGGTGTCATAATTGCTGCGGTGATGTGAATTTGAATCCAATCCCAAAAACTGTCTTTGCGTTACTTTCACTCCTTGCAAGCTCTCTGGAACTCTTCTGTCATAATTCTAATCATTGCTGTAAATGTGCCAGTGCCAGTGTAATTTTTAACTCTTTTTCCCTCGGCCAGATGTTAAATTAGCCATTAAAGTAAGAATAAAGCAAACGACATGTAAAATCCTAACAGGAGAAGGCAGGCAAAACACAAACAGAGGATAAAAAGCTAAAAGGAGTAACCAACATGTATAGTAGGAAATGTTTGGAGGCTTTTTTTAGCCCTTCCAAAATCGCAACAGCACAAGTTTAAGGAATGGAAATAAATCGATGAAACTGATTGTGTATCAGCATAATTCTACATCTGCATTTTTCCTTATCATACATATGACTAACTAGCTCTGCAGTGTTGTTTCTTTATTTCCATGTCTTCTACACGGATCATCACCAGGTGAAGATGCTAACTTATGGCCTGGGACCTGTTAGCTTTAGCCTCAGTCTTTTAGCACAGTACCATGTTTGTTGCCATGAAGAGCATATTAAGGAGCTTTTTTACTTTTAAAACGTGTCAGCCAGAGAGGGCGTTTTCAACCAGCTGATTAAGCTAACTTTAGTTGATAAAATGACAGCGACGGTTGTCGTTTCAGCCGCCAAATCTGTTGCTGTGTGGTCTATTTAATGGAAGGGTCTTCCAAAGCTGGGAAGCTGTCAAGCCAAAAGATGTTTTCCTCCCTGGGACAAGAATATGTCCTCTTATTGTTGATCTGATTAATCTGTTCTCAGCATTTTTCTGAATTGCAAATGCGCCAAGTGGGGGAGGTGCTAAGCCATTGTATATTAAACAAGCATTGTGAAATTGAACAGGATTTCTTCAGCAAATGACACCATATCTACAGTAGGAAGTACAATGGTGGTAGCTTTTTTTTTTCTTTCAGGACCTTGAGAGCTTACAGATTGTAAAGAGACCAAGTGGTAAAAAATGATGTACTATGTGAGAGAATCTTAGCGTGAGCCTAGATTTGAGCTGCTTCAGATTTCAGGTCGAATTAATTTAAAACTTCTTAGATTGAATTTGGTTTTTGCCACAACATGCAGAACTTGTGGAGTTCTGCATGTTGAGTCCTGTCTGAGACAGGATGAGATGTCGGAAATTACTTATAGCTTGTCGCCTGATACATTACACTGATACAGAGCACTGTTGATGAATATCACTTGCCCGTCACTACATTTCCAATTATATTGGTAGAGCTACAAGCCACATCTATAAAATATGGCTCCCTGATTGAAAAAAATTAGATGCAATACTCCAGTTTCTCAATCTAATCTAGGTCTCAGTTGGCGATGACTTCCATGTCTGCAGCGCGTGAACATCACAGTGATACTTGTATCTTGTTCCCAGGTGTTGCATAACCCTCTACAGAGCTTATTGTTTGTCTGAGCATGTCTGCAATGAGCAGAGCCTGGAGAGTAATGGAGGGAAAGAGAGCGGAGAGATAGAGAGTCGATTAACAGGCAGGAGGGGACAAGTGGGCTAAAGACTGAAAGAAATGGTAAAAGAAGGGGAGGATGGGGAACGAAGAGCAGGAGGAGAGGAGAAGAAATTGGATTCATCCTACAACTAATCAACCTTGACAAGAGAGAACACCATGTCTCTGGAAGGAGTGGCATCCATTGATCCCATGGGTCCGTGTGGCCTGCAGTGAAGAGGAGCCTCTATCACACACACACACACAAATAATCACACACTGATGTATAAAAACACACACTCACACAGGCAGCGGAGTGTCCCTCTTGAGTTTCATTTTTATTTCAATGCCTGTGTCACTCTAACTCATCCCTGCAGTCATCATCAGTTACTGTGTACATACAGAGGCCCAGCAGAAAGGCTCCTCACACTGCCTGCTTGTTATCTTGTAGCCAGTGGTTAACACTTTGATTCAATGTGAAATGTGAGTAATGGACCCAATGTGCAGACTTTCAGGAAGGTTGCTGTTTCGCTTGAGTTTGTTTTCAAATTTTGGCTTCTCTGTGATTCCAATTAGCCTGGCAGAAAATTGAACAATGTTTCTGGTTTTTCTGCAGAGACGTCTCCATTATACTTTTATGCAGTTCATCTTTCATTTGGTTTTGGTTAGGATGGCGATGGAGCTGGGACATTGAATTGGCTGCATGCCCATGGCACATTAATTGAAAAGTTATCAAGTGAGTTCTGCATACACTGCACTTTGCACTAAAAGTCCTACTCAGTGGCTGTTTCCTCTTAAAATGTCCATGAAATATCTTGTGCACTCTGCAGCTTAATTGCCACATGTTTATGCTGCTTGATTAGCCAGAATAACATCATTGATTCCTGGTTCTGACCAGATTCATGAACATCTCTTAAGCTCTGCATATTTCAATATTGTGGCATTTCTCTATACTAGCCATTTGTTTTGATTAACTCAAAATACAAAACTGTGTGATTATTTGAGACACATTAAAATGGACAAGTGCAACATGTGCAAGAAGTTTGAACAAATATGTCATTTAGGCAATAAATCTCTAGAGATGCATCGTCTACTGACAAGTCATTCCATTTCTCCAACTATTGGATAGTACATAAAAGAACATGCACAGAAACACAGAGAAAATAAAACATGACAAATAGTAAAGAAATATAATAACAAGGTCATTGCCATGACATTAGTCCATAATTATAAAAGTGAGCATTGGAAACAAGAGCAACTTGATTTAAAATAAAATAAATGTATGTTTTGAATAAAAGATTTATAACTAGCTCTACAGTGCTATATCACATATCACAGTGATGGGTTTGAAACTGACATTTCAAAATAGATCTATATAAACAATATTTGTAAATAACATTTAAAGGTAAAATATTTGAATTAGTAGTATTAAGACACACGAGCATGATCTAGAATGGATAGCAACAACTGGGTGATTTTCCTAACATTAAAAGAAATACAATGTTTGGACCTATAAATAATGCCCAAACCTTGATTTACATTTAATAACAGCATATTTGGCGGTTGAAAGAATCAATAATAATACCAAGGTATTCTATATAAAATGATAAAATATAAAACTCGGGATATTAAAGACTCATCAATGCATGTAACTGGAGATCTTTATATTTGTCGTTTGATGTCAAGAAGCATACTGCGAAGGTTTCTTTTAATTAAAAAGCTGCTTGTTGACATGAAACCAGCTCTGTATAGTGTAAAAATCATACTGAGGCAAATACAGAATTTCATTCATATGAGACTTGAAGGCAACAAGAATTTTCATCTCTCTTCAACTTTTATTTTGAAGGGATTCAGAGGCTCTTGTACCATTGGTGAGACTCGTGTGACACATCAGTACAAGTTTCTTGCAGTGTGAAGACATAGTAACTGGATGGCTTCAACAGTTTTCAAACTGTTTTATTTTGTCGACTCCCTCAGCAGAAGTCTTATATTAATATAATGAGGTATTTGAAACTTTTAACAGATATAACTTTGTGTGGAATCAGGCAGAAAGGGCAGACGCTACATGACACAACATTATTTGACCTTTATGATTTACTTCCAGCTTTCAGCAGAACAGAATTTGCTCATGTCTCCACTCGTGTTCTCTTCCAAATTCAGTGTAGTTTCTTTCTTTTTTTTGCTTTTGCAAAGCACGTGTTTTAAACACTCCGTATCAAGATCCACTGTAGCACTGTTTGGTGAAAAACAGCTCAGTGTTTGGTGTTAAAGAATCTTTTAATGTGTGACCACCATCTGTGCCATATCATTTCATGCCTGCATTGCTAGTACGTTCGCAATTTACATGCTCTTTTTAGGGCCGACATATGACCTGGAGACCAGCTGTCGCCTAGCAACCAGACAGACAGATAGGCAGATGGAGAGGACAGAGAGACTGGTAGACAGACAGATGGAGAGAGAATTAACGGGGAAAAAAACACTCTCACGGGTTCAACGCTATTTATTTGCTTATTGAGTCTCCTGGTTGGCTTGGCCATGGTCAGGTGACGTCACACTCACACCTGATTGATCCAGGAGCAGGTAGTGCTTGTAGATAGCAGGGTGTTTTTAGCTGGGTCTGAAGAGTGCAAAAAAAGTCCCTTTTCCTTGATTTCCTTCATGGAAAATGTAATGAGGTCAAGGAAACTGTAACTGACGCTCGCCTTGTTTCTACAAAAGCTTTTAAATTTTTACATATGTTTTCCAAAGCAGTTCTGAAGAGGAAGTGCACGCCGTTAAGAGCTTCTTAACGTCAGCTTTCTGTGGTGCTGAAGAGACAGTTGAATACACTTCAATGCAATGCGGCGAATTTAACTTAAAGTGTTAGCCGTGTACTGTGATGTAGGAAATGTGTTATACTTCAAATTGTTCAGGGTGAAAATGAAGCTTTATGTAGACTACAGACAACAGTCAGAACTTTAAGCCTGCTGCATTTTATGATTCCCGTTATTGGAAGTAAGAAAGTAAACTTTTTTTAAAAACTTTTTCAATGTAGCTGCTGAGATTTGCAGCGAAATCAATTCATTCCAATGGAATCGTCACATTTAGGGGATTCGCTCTGATTTTTTGTGTTAAGTTCAACTTTGCTGAACTTTGACCTGGGAATTTGCTCTGGTGACCAGTAGCAAGCTGTCTTGACAGTGCTGACCTTCCAAAATGGAGGAAGTTATTGTAACTTTTTAGCTGTGTTGCATTATCTAGTTTTTTTAACTTCCTTTGTCAGAGTATAAACTGCTCCACAAAACAGCCATTGCTTGAAGTCAGTTATAAGACAAGTGTTGATGGTGTGGGTACGTCTTTTGAATAAACGGTGTGAACTTATTGGCCCGTTAGCAACAGAGCTAACAGGCTTGCTAACAGACAGTTAGCATGGTAAATGCCAGTTTACCAGGGAAAATACCAGGGAGGAGTAAGCTGCCCAGTACAGAGAAAATAGAGAGAAGACTAGCACTATGTCCCAGCTGGCTAGTGTGTTAGCAATTAGCTCTCCAACTACAGTATTTGAAGTAGTCCCTACATCACCAAGCTTCTAGAGCCAAATATCTCGTGAGGGCCTTAAGAGTGTCTTTAGTTAGGATGCTTTTAGGAAACACTTCTTCAGCTTAAGAGGGTTTGCAAGATGGATTTTTGTGGATAGAAATATATAGGTCCCATAAAAGAACTTGACAAACCCAAGTGATTCTGTCTCCAACATGACAGTTAACAGTTAGATACAGAAGGTTCAATGTGACTGATGGATTTGTCTGCATGCATTGTACTGCACTTTGTGTAAAACATTACTGTAATAAACATTAAAGGTTGTAAGGCAGTGTGAAGGCCATGATGTGAGTTTAAAGAATAGCAGGCGTTCCATCAATTTGTCTTTGTTGCCCTTTAGAGCACTCATTAAGTCTGCTGTTACACTGCAGCTGAGTTTCTCCCAGGAGAAACCTGGTTCAGTCCTGAAACCCCATAATTAACCTTTTTCTCTGAAAGATCTGGTCCTTTGGTTTGAAAAACTCCACCGTGATTGGCCCTTGGCCTTTTCTAACTTGTGGTCAGTGGCTCTGCTCATGACTCCTGCAAAGATATAGATGTTTACCTGTGGCCTTGTAGTGTGTGTTCTCACCTGAAAAAACAAAGGCGAACTGTGCCCCTTCGCTGACATGCCGGTTACCATGGAAACAACACTTCTCACTTCCGTTTTCCTCTCACCTCAGATGTAACAGTGATTATAGTGCGTATAACCGTCCCTCTTTCACACACACACACACACACACACACACACACACACACACACACACACACTTAACACATCAGGAATTTCCAAAGGTGTTAAATGTCCAGTGGTCAAAAAGCTGATAATGATAGAAGGATTATTATAGAACGAACGGCAGTACACATAGCTATCGTCACCTCCTGTCAAAGACTAGTCAGTATCCTGTTTAAGGAACATTTTATATGCAAAAAAAAGTGTGTGTGCTGACATTTGCTCAGTAGAAACAAAAACCTTCAAATACAAATCAAGTCCTCTAATGTTGCTGAATAAAAGCAAACTCTTCCTTTTCTTCTAGAAATTGTTTTATAATTCCAATTATTAAAGCCAAGACAACTTAGTCAATGCTTGCTGTAAATATGTGGGTTTCATTTTACTTCCTTGTCTTGATCAAAGCTGGTTATTTCCAATAGAAGATATTGTATCTATGATTGACTTGTTGTATTTTTGGTACTTAAAACATCAGGCTAATGTGGAAGGAAGGATATAGAAACGCCTACTTCATCTTTTGAAACATGCTCAAAGATGTGATGATGATGTGTTGTCAGCCAAGTCAATGAGCTCTGAGTACTGTCTTTTCAGCCTGAGAGGTGGAGAGAAGGGGAGGGGAGGAGAGGAGGAGGGGGAGGAAAAGAGAGGAGGGGAGGAGAGGTCGATGACAAAGAGAAAGTGAAGTGGAAAATGGAGGTGTTGGGGCAGCAATTATGATGGAGAAGCAATACTGTGGCTATATTGCAGGCCAACTCTGTCAGCCATTATATTGCCATTCTTCATGAGAAATTTCACGGTGCACTGTATTGAACACATTGATTTCTTTGGAAGGCTTGTTCACAACAATTCGTGTTCCAAGCAACACATGGGCAGACTCAGATGTAACATCACAAAAACAAAGGTCATGACTGGACACTGAGCGATGGAGGCAGCATCAAGCAGTAGATCACTTTCTGTACAGCTACATGACATTCCTGTAACACAGAGCTATTCTACAGCAATCAAGGTTAAAGCAAAAGCCAATTTTGGAGAGACGATTATTGGTGACTACAGCATCTATACTGGCTCTTCTCGAGTTTCTGTCCACCTAGCGAATGTAAGTCCAATATTTACACTCCTTTTAGCTCTGTTTTGGGCTCCACCAACTCCTGAGAAAGTTATATTTGACTCTTTACCTGCTAAATGATCTATTGTGTTAACCAGGTAGTCGCTAACTTTGTCTGTCTGCCTTTTGGTGCTGGGCCGGTAGTGTACAGTGAGTTTTTAGAGTATTCCAGATGCATCAGGCAGCTGTTGATCGCAGTGAGACTGAACCAAAACAGTAACGTTTGGCCATAAAACCAAAACAGTGAGCTGAAAGATGCTAAAATGCTTCATTAGAGCTGAGGGGAATAATTCTGTATGGGCTTGTCACTGCAAGCAACCCCTTTCACATTGCGTGTAGCCATCTGGTCCGCTGTTAATATAAGAATATTAATTAGTGCAGCTTTAAAGATAGATTTGAGCTGCGGTATCCCTTTAAAGAATGTTTGCTTTCAGTCTATTTCTCCAGTCTGAACGAATCAGTTTTGTCTTGAATAGGAGAGATGAAAGAAATCGCTCAATGTCAAGCACTTTTGACATCAATTTAGCACACTACAATCACTGCATTACATAAGACGTCTTGGTAGGCAAACAGGCACAGCCAGTAATCAAGATGAATGGGTATATTGTTTAGAAATGAATATGGCTTCATTTGAAAGCTATAAAAGCAGAGAATGTTCTGACTGATTTAAAGCAGTGAGACTCTGGACCGTTACATACACAATCACAACATCAGTCGAGGTGTAGGGAATTGAATTAGTGTTATATAGAACGATTGTTTTGCCCATGTGTTTATTCGCGATCCAAAGCAATCTCCTCTTTAACCTGCTGTTCTGTTTGGCTCCTGCTTGTTTTTAACCATCTGTTTCCAGGTAATTGAACGGTACACTGTGTTAGCTATCAACAAAAGCATGCTGCCTTTATGTTCCTGTGGCGCATTTCTAAATTATTAATTTCATGGCATTATAATCGCTACTTACTCGTTTGAGCAGTCGGGCACAAACACGTTGCACACACACCTGATAGATGTCTGAGGGAGTTTTAACGTCTACCACCATGGCAGTCCTAATTCTCCCACTGATCATTAATAATTCAGGATATTTGAACATTTTATGAAACTCCACTGCTGCTCTGGGTCCGTTTAAATCCACGAGGAAATAATGATGAGACCAGAGCTTCATACTGAGGAAAAAGTGTTTGGAGTCACCGAACAACAGCCTCCTCAGTGACTTAAATGTAAGCATGACCCATCTGTTTAAAATCAAGTTTATAGATTTTATTATTGGCCAAGATGAATTACCGTCACTGTCATTAAACATGACATGTATGGAATAAAAGGCTTTAGGCCCCTTATTTGGTAAAGTCAACTGGTTTCAAAGCAGTCACCTCACATCCAAGCATCACTATGTACTGGCGTAAGCTGGGTTCACTGCTTAAGACTTAATTGGATCTAAACATGCTAGAGGCATTGTCTTCTCAGCCAATCTACTTTTCAATAAATATGCTTTCTGCTCTAGTGCTTTTCATTCTCCACTTCTTGTTCCACCTCTCGTGCTCGTGCGTTAACAAACCCAAATGGGCTGCCTGACAAATATGTTCACAAGGGTAATATGAACAAATATTTTGATATAAGACTATTGGAAATGACAACATTTCTGCCCTTGTTGTCATCAGTTTGAACAACAATGAGCTGATGGCTGGGGGGTTGCAGGGTGGAGTGAAAATGAAAGTCCCAACTGGGAAATTATTACGGAGGCTGCATTAGCAGAGGATGCAAAGCAAGGCATGCTGCTTCTGATGAAAGCAAAGAGAGGAGATTAGGGAATTATCTTTCTCTGTACTGCAGTAATTGGTTTCTATCTAGGCCTGCTTACTTCTACTAAGTCCAAAACTTTATGTATATATTTATTTAAGTATGAATGCAACTCCTGATTCATACAATATTTTATTGCTGTTACAAATTAGTAAATGACCATTCATCAGCTGCAGAATTTCATTGATCTTCTACTCATTAGCTGGCATTTGTAGGTGTTCACAGTGTTCATTACTTTTTGTTGAAAAATCAATACACTCAATACACATTGAGGAGCATGGGGATTGCTTTTTTATTTTCAGCAGAGGTAGAGAAATACAAATCAGCACACACAAATTTGAAAGCCAATAGTCAGAAATAAGTTGCTGATGATACATAGAGAATGGATGCCTCTGGTAATTGCATTTTAATAAAAATAAGTTTAACAAAAAAGAAAACAAAAAACAAAGTATAAGTTTGAAGTCTCGACCCTGTCGCATTATATGTCAAAAGGGAAATAAATACTAAAAGGAATAGTTTAACATTTCGGGAAATAAACTTTCTCGTAGCAAGTTTGATGAGAAGATCAATACCACTCTCATTATGTCCATTGAATATAAAGCTGGAGACAGGTAATGGTTAGCTTAGCTTAGCTTAGCTTAGCGTAAAGACTGGAAACAATTGTAAACAGCTAGTTCCTGGAGTACTGATGTCGGTGTGTCAATGTGAGGTTGCCAGGTAAGTGACTGAGACTCCAGGAAGCCAGAGCCAGGCTAGCTGTTTCCCCCGGAATGATCAGTGGAACCAAAACAAAGGTAAACTCACATAAATTTCAAATGCTTTCAACTACCGAAGGTACAAGTACATAAATTTATATAGAAAAAACACTTGAAGTCATATCGTTAAAGTGCTGACACTGAAGGTCCAAATCACTAGCAAAATTTTAAAGTCAGCATAATCCTAAAGATAACCAATAGCCTAATGGAAAGTATTGATTTGGGTAGGCTTCTGCCAACCAGCCTCAGGGCTTCAGAATGCTTCAAATGAAGTGCTTGCATTTATTGCATCTCACCTATTCAGGCTATTCACCACGACTTCAAGTGTGGCCATTTTGAACAGCTACGAACACTTTAAGCATAGTAAGACCTTAAATGTGACAATCTCAGACAGTATTTGGTCATGAAAACT
Source organism: Oplegnathus fasciatus (assembly GCA_003416845.1). Lineage (NCBI taxonomy): Eukaryota > Metazoa > Chordata > Actinopteri > Centrarchiformes > Oplegnathidae > Oplegnathus > Oplegnathus fasciatus. The sequence continues at coordinate 89,501 of NTHP01000394.1, read as the reverse complement.
AATTTGTGGCCTACCTTTGCGAGACTACCATAGAGTAGTGCCTCCATTTCTAGTCAAAACGTGTATTTGAACACAATTTCACTGCCCATATAGAGCAAAAAAAGTAAAGGAGGATTTTGAGTTGTCTGCACCTGAGACTTTTGTGTATTTTCAATGTACTGCAATTTTTCAGCCTTGAATTATAGTTACTCTTGTCAGCTCACAATGGAGGAACAACAAAAGGAGATTTTTAATGGCACCGATGGAGCTTTTCACTTATTTGAATCACAGGGCACAATGTGACTGAATTGAAGGCTACTTTAACATGCAGCAGTGTTCTTCCGAAGATGCTATTCCAGGGTCCCAGTTTCCACATACAGTATAATGACAGCAATGAACCGGTGACTCATCCAGAGATGCCTTATTCAATTAAAATACGCTTGTTGAATCGGTATGTTTTGGGTACAGAGGCCCCAGTGAGCCCTGGGTGGAATTAACAAGCACAGTAATGGTTATGACTCAAATGTTCCATCCATGAATGTGGGTTTATTAGGTCAGTAAATTATCTTTGGCAAAATTATTATCCAAATAGGCTTTAATGGGAAACAGAGAAATGAGAAATTCAGATGATATAGGTAATGGTGCCTATGTTTCCTGTTTGCCCCAAGCTCCTCTGACTCACTCTTATTCTGTATGTGCCTCTGTGTGTGTGTGTGTGTGTGTGTGTGTGTATGTGCGTCCCTAAGGAGGACCCTTGTCATTTGCATTAGGGCAGGTGTGCAGGTGGGAAGTCATGAATCTCAATAACTCAGTAGATTGATTACCAGCAGACTTCAAAATGGCTCCAGAGATTTTATTACTGGCCAGTGGGAATGGATAGATGGATGAGGTTGTGTGTGTGTGTGTTTGTGTGTGTCTCACAGGTTTGTGAAGGCAGCCGCGAAAGCTACACCCATGGGGGTACATTTACAGCAAAAATGTTTGGCAAGGTTTCCTCACACCTCGGAGCATTTACTCATTTAGACTGCTTCGTTTCGCCTGGTGAGAGCGATGCTCGAGCGTTAGTGATCAAACCAAAGCATCAGAAAAGATTTCCTTAATATTTTATGTAAGCTGGACATTGACGTTGCCTGACAGCAAGCTTTTTTTTTTACTTAAAGCATAAATGCACCATGGGAAACCCCCAGCTGGACTGATGTAGCTACAGTATACAGCTGTTTCTTACTATAAATGGCAGGAGTCTCTGTCTGTCTGTCTGTCCTTCGATCATCTCGACAACCGTTCGTCCGATTGTCTTCACACTTGGCGGGTGTATTGCCGAGGACCCAAGGAAGTGCAGTGTTGAGTGTAAAGGGGGCACATTAAAGGAGAGGTCAAGTTCAATTAAAGGGATTGTCAAACCCTTTTCTAACCTCACTCAAAACGTGCATGAAACCAACAGCATGCAGTTTTGAGAAATGTTTTAAGACAGATACCATTTATTACCATTAATTATTTATTTATTGTTATTTAATTCACTATTCATGACTATTTTTTGCTCTGTTTGTAACCTGGGTTACAGCTGCAATTTGCACCAAAAATCACAGACACAGACATGACACACATATGTTTAGATTCAGTGTGACTTACACTTCCCGAGGATGTCATTATCTCTGATGTCCATCCAGAATAAACCTCCAGAAATCCACTTAGAAACCAGAGAAAAAAGACCCTGCAGAACTTGCCTGAGAATCTTCATGTTTTTAAGTTTTCTTCAGTGTCAAAGTAATCGAGTGATAGTTGTCTGTACGTCCATGGGTACACTGCAAATAGGAGCTGCTAACAGCTGATTCGGCTACTTTTAATGGAGACCTTTTGAGAACTGTATCATACTTTGTCTGTATTATTGTTTTTATTCAGCTGTAGTCCTGTTTGCTGCTGCAAATATCTGACTGCCAAACAGAGATCAATAAAGTTTGAATCATATCAAGTATTTGCTCATACGTCTACATAAATATATGGACACACATATTAACTTGTGTGAACAGTTGTTTACTAATCACCACCTTCAAGCTAAAGACTCTATCGGACCTGTTGTTTTGTCACACAGAACTTCAGTGGTGATATCTTCAGTTTACCCTCAGTGCTAATGTACGGAAACAGCCTCTCAGTGAAAGTGTGTGTGAAGGTGTGTATGTGTGTGTCAGTATCAGGATCAGAGAATGACAGCTTTCCTCGGTTCCAGTCCAGATTCACTCTGATCCTCTGGAGCTTCTTCTGCACTCCGAGATCAGTGGATGGACCTGGTAGTGAGCGTGCTGAGTATTTGTCTTTAAGGAACGATATTCCCCAATATCCAGACTGTATATATTCCTTCCTCTGGACAGACTCTGCTAACACACCCAGTTCCCAGCCTGTATTGTCTCTAACCTCGACATCCCAGCTGTGAGTCCCTGAGTTAAAGCCCTCGGAGCCCAGGACAGAGCAGTAATAACCAAGTCTCTCTGGATTGTCGGGAAGCTGCTGTTTCTCTCCTGGTCTCGCACTAATCAGATCTTCAGACAGGATGAGTCGTAGACCAGCAGTGTTTGGATCCAGAATCAGAGGAGTGTAGGAGACCACCTCCTTCATCTTGTTCAAGATGTTGAAGGTCAGGTCTATCGGAGCTCCTGAGAGCAGCTGTGAATCATGCAGCACAGGGCGCTGCTGGACTCTTTCCACTGCAGCCTTGTAGTTGTACAGGAATGAGACATATTCAGCTCTCAGCTCCTCCTCTGTGGCTCTGATTGTGTCTGAAACAGCTGCTATCTCTCTGCTCAGAGCCTCCATCTTCTCCTTCATCATCTGACTCTTCTGCTTCTCTTCCTCCCTCAGTGCAGCCACGCTAGCCTCCTCTTCCTTATCTAGAAACTGGTGAAGCTTCTTAAACTGCTCCTTAATCTGCGTCTCTGTGTGTCGAGCCTGGACCTTCATGTGTTCTGCTGTTTGATCAAACTTCACTTTAACTTGTTCAAAAACCTTTAACTTCTCCTTTAAGGGCTCCAGAATTTCCTGAAGTTCCTTCTCTCCACTTTTCTCTCCTGTAGCTGAACTCACTCTGGGGAAGTTGTTAGTTTGGTCTGAAGGTGAATCTGATCGTCTGTTTTTCGGTCTGTGTGTCTCTCTTTAGTGAGGAAGAATAACAAACTGTTTCCTGGTTTGTCTCAGTTGAGTCAGGGGAGAGCTTTGTCGCACCTCCTCTACTAAATGCTGTTGCTTCACCTGTAACACAGATGTGTTTCATTCTAAAGTTCAAAAGAACAATACATACAGTGGCCTATAAAACTTTCTGATTAACAGGTTTTATCTCATTTTATCTTTATAGTTCGGAACATTTTAACCTTCATGGAGCTTATAACATATTCAGTGGAGCAGTCGTTCAGATATAATGGAGCTTTTATTGGGAATGTGTTGCAGGAGCTTGAGGTCCACAAAAGAATTAATTAGTTATTTGGCACATTTGCCTACAGTAAAAAAATAAGTATAATGCGGTGGAGTAACGCACAAATCACACAAAATCAGATGAGATGAAAGTGTCTCTATTTTGTTACCAAAGCACAAAAGTTCAATGTGCTATAAATGCATACTTTGAGCTGCATATTGAAAGATGCAGTAATTATACATCAAAGAACCAGCCATGAAGATCCAGAACCAGTTTTGTAGGCCAGCACAGCAAAGCTCCTGCCTTCACCTGCCGCTCGTTTGGTAATGCACCTGACACTCATGTCCAGCCTTGCATGTGGTGAGTCTACAAGGCCATGTTCAATTATTTATTACCTGGTACCAGAACGCTTTGTGCCAAAGGTCGATGATTGATTGTGGGGGTTTCATCAGATCTACAGATGTGTTGGACACTTGGGTGAAAAGAGGAGCAGAGCTGTTAGCTGATCAGCACCTGGTTGTGAGTTGGATCAGGTGGTGGGAGAGGCAGAACAGACCTGGTAACCCTAAATGGATAGTGAAGGTGAACTGGGAACATCTATCTGGATGAGGAACCTGTCCTTGAGGTCTTCAACTTCCACTGACAGACGAGTCTTTCCTGCGTCCCAGGGAAGGCTGAAGACATGGAATACAAGAGGGCCATGTTTAGAGCATCCATTACGGAGTCAGATGTCCAGAGTTGTGACCACAAGGTTCTGTGGTGTCTGTTGGCAACCAAAGAACCTGCTGGTGAAAGAGGCCATCAAGCTGAAGAAGACGTTTTTTTTAGGCTGGGTTGGACCAGGGAACTCCTGAAGCAGGAGGCAGATATCAGGAGGCCAGAAGAACTGCTGCCTCTGTGGTTGCAGAAGCAAAACTTGGATGCAGGAGAAGTTTGGGGAGGCCATGGAGAGGGACTTTCGGTTGCCCTCAAAGAGGTTCTGGCAAACTGTCAGACGACTCAGGAGGGGGAGGCAGGGCTCAGCCCAAGCAGTTTTTCAGAAGATGGAAGGAGATCTGCTGAGGATATTGTCAGAGCCTGGAAGAATTACTCTGTTGTCCATTTTTCTAACAGAGGTCACTGAGGTAGTTAAAAGCTCCACAGTGACAAGGCGTCGGGGTGGATCAGATTCATCCCGACATGCTGAAGGCTCTGGACAATGTGGGGCTGTCTTACCCGTGCTAAGATACTGGAGGGGTGATGGGAGTTTGTCCATCTAGTGTTGTTAACTGGTACAGTGACCAGAAAAGGTACATATCCTCAAAAGGCACATTTTTTCATTTGTGCCATTTCCACTTCAGCCTCTTAATTTCCAATCGCTATTGCTGGTTATAGAAAACACACCTCAAAAGTCTCGATCCTGATCAGTTCCAATAGCCTACTGTAAATTTATCAGTGTGGGGAATGCACGATTACATTGATGAGGAGGTCTTACTTACTTTGTGTTGTAGCAGTAGCTTGATGTTTTTTGTCATGAGATGCTTATCAGTGCAATTATGCATGTAAAGTTAACATGATTTGCTGTCATCATTAACAATCACTAACCTAGCTGATGTTTGCTCTCTTGGTCTGGATCTTTTCACCAAACTATATAATACTATATAATATGTATTGTGTTAATTTTATAATTTGGGATAATCAGCTTGTTACACAATGCTGTGGAAAACTGAACTATATATTATTATTATTATTATTATTTATTTATTATTATTCAATTATTAGTTAACATTATATGTTACTTTGTAAAATTTTCAAATACTTGCTAAAATGCAGGCGCAAGGCGGTCACAAGCCAACCTATACATCGCAACACATCCCTCCTTCCACTCTAGACAGGAAGTTAAAAGACAAAATGTGGCAGCGGAACATTTGCTTTTTGCCGGGAAACATAAGGTGCATAAAGAAAGGCTACATCAGAGCTGGGTCTGATAACTACAACAGACACCACCAAAACCACACCCACCTGAAATGATGGGTTTCATAAATTATTGTAGTTTTTCTTTAAATCAAATACAAAAATATTAGAAGGAATATTTTTCCTATGACTCTAACTAAAGAAATCAAAAGGTACTACTTAAGTTTACTCTCTCTCTTTGTATCTGTCATGTTACTTTATCCTGACAGACACAGACACATCTTTTTCGACTTTATTAGCTGGAATGTAAGAAGAGTCAGTGCTAATAGTTGTTCATCACAGCAGCACAGTTTTCTGATTACCTTCAGGAGACAAATCTCTTTAAGATCTCGCCGTCTCTTCAACACACATTTGTTTCCTTCCTCCACATTAAATGCCTCGGGCGCTCTCGAATCACTGAGCCAGCACTTTAGAGGTATGATAAGAAGTTTCAAAGGAGCATTTCATTCACCCTCTATCTCGCTCTTACTAGCTTGTGTCTTTCCCCCTGAAACTAACTTTTCTGGTGTTTCTTCCTGAATCTTAACACAATCTTTTTTTGCTCCTCATCTGTATCTATTTGTCACTTTGTCTTTTCCACAGATTGTTGAATGGATCAATCAGACATCGATTTGTTTACGCAATCTTCTTTTAGAGGCTTTGCTTTGAGTGAAGCTGCCTCGGCACATCGTGAACCACTGCCTCTCCGCTGTGTAGTACGATTGTTCGGCGCAAGTGTTACCTAAACCCACTCAGTTTGTCTCAAGGCTGCTGAGACAAGCGGTGCAAGTGACTCATGCAGAGAGGGAGACAGTGTTTAAAAAGATTTTGACAGGATCAGATGTGAGAAGTTCTTTGCCGCTTAACTCCTATTGCCTCCCGGTGAACGTTTTGAAGCAGACATGAGATGCTGCTAAATTTGCGATAGCGGTGCCAATGAAGTGGTGTCTTGAATGGGAAAAGCCTCATATCAAAGTTTTTCTCAGTTTTTAGTTAACTTTTTCAAGAATGACATTCTTTTTCGTTACCCGTAGTTGTTGTGGATGCAGTTTTCCTAAAGCTGTGCTATTTATGCATCAGTGCAATAACAGACTATACATCTATAGATGCTGTCTGAATTAAAACGGCATATTAAGATGCTGTAAAAACACCAGCATCTTAAATATGGATGACAGCCAGCCGACTGCTGTTTCCAATGACAACAGATCCTTTTTCCCCCTGTGGCTCTCCACTCACCTCCTCTTAACTCCCAGCTTTCTGACAGCAGCTTATTGCCTTTCCTATCCCCTAATTTCCTTTCCTCTCTATCCTTTCCTTATCTCTCCTTTGCTTTACCCTTCTTTCCTCTCTTGTCCTTCCTTTCCTCTCCTCTCATTTCCATTCTTTTTGTCTCCTCTCCTCTCCTTTTCCTTTCCTCTCCTTTTATTTCCTTCCCTTTCTTTTCTTTCATTTTCCTCTCATCTCCAGTCTTCTGCTCTCCTTTCCTTTTCTCTCCTCTCCTCTTTCCTTCTCTTCTCTTTCTCTCTTCTCCCTTTCCTTCCCTTTCTTGCCCATTCTTTTCCTTTCTTTTTCTCTCCTCTCCTCTCTCTTCTTTTCCTTTTCATTTCCTTTCCTCTTGTTTTATTTCCATTAATTTCCTTCCCTTTGTTTTTTTTGTTTCCTTTCCTCTTATATGGAAACACACTTAACTGACTCTGTAGGAGAACCAGATCAGATTGAGATCACAAGTCACGCCGTGGAGGCATGAAGGTCATCTCTGCACCTTTTGAAATGCAGATCACACTTTTCTCTCCTGCTGCTTAACAGACTCTTTTACCAATGAGTCTCTTAGAAGCGCTGATGTCGCCAATCACTCTGCTTTTGTGAGTCATGTTTGGTATTACTCGTCTTCTACACAGATTGCTGCACAGATTGGACCTACTGTCTGCATTCAAAATATGCACCATGTTTTTAGTGATTGACTCTTGACTTGAGTGGAATGAGACTGAGCAATCATATCCCCCTTTGTAGAACCGACTGTAAGAAAGCATTGTCACTATCATCTTCCACCTATCATTTCACTTGTATTCAATTCAGTTTTATTCATTTGCATTCAGCTTTATTTACATAGAAGTGCAGTGCTACAGTATGAAAATAACTGATATAAAGTGCTCTGCAGGACAGCATGAAATGGAACAAGTATAAGAATCAGAAATACAGAAAAATGCCAACACCTTCTCACACCATACAGTAATAATCAAAAACGTTATACTGCACGTACTACCAGCTGCAAATCATTAGGGGTAGTGTGGTGAAGGAGGACCTGTTGTAAAGTCTAAACTGCATTTACAGTTTTCTTTAAGGTTTCTCTGTTTTTTAAAGAAAGCTTTGTTGTCTCATAAATATAAATAAAGTACAAGACAACGCATTTTTAGGAATATTTCAGTAGCCGTTATTTTCAGAAACAAGCTCCAACAAGCAGTACAAAATCTGGTTATGGCTTTGCTAGGGGCCCTTCTAGACAGGGCATTAGCATGGCGCCAGTTCAAGCAGAGCACTGAAGTCGCGGTTGAAGATGCCGATTGGCATCAGCTGTTTCATTCATGCTTCGCAATGACTGGCTCGTTCATAGCCATGTGGCCAGTAGCATCTGATCATACTCATGTAGGTGTACAGTGTACGGCTTTTATTTTTAGTTAAGTAATATTTAATGTTCATGTAAGTGTTTGTTGATGGGGGGTTAATTCTCCCTGGACTCTTTGAGTGCTGCCTCAAACAGTAGAGCCCTTTCGACCAAATCTAACTGTATGATCTTTTGCTATAAATGGTCAACTCCTTGATGTCAGTGTCTCTGACTCAACTAAGTCAATTAGTTTGTTTTATATATGCACACTAGTATTAGGTTTTTGCTGATGATGAGTGTCCCAGTTATGTGTTTGTTCTCACACTGGTTTCAAACACCTGGATACGCCCTTATACCAGTTAGTACTCCAACAGAAACTGGGATACTGTGGTATGTAAGCACCTCATCTACATTTCTGATCTCTCTCTGCCTCTGCCATTTGCGCAGGTGTGACGATTTAATGATGATCAACGTGCTGAAATGAAAGTGAAAATCTTGTCTTCCCTTCCTGGTGATAAGCTGGTGAGCCAAGTCCAGCAGACATGCAGCAGAGTCCTGGCAGGCAGTGAGTTTACTCAGCTGCAAGGATACTAAATACCAGAATACTAGAGTGCATGTAAATCTAGTCAGTGTTTGTTTTAGCTTTAAGTAGGCATATTGTAGTGTGTTTTATCATATATGGAGTAGTGGTGGGGTGGGGATAAGTGGAAAGCACAGCAGGGATAATTTGGTATTTTGAGAAATAGCCAGAGTTGAAAATGTACTGAGTAGACTCATCTAGCTCAGTGGATTCAAACTGCATGCAGAGACAGAAAAGGGCATCCATGAGCTGTACTTTTGTTAAGAAATTGTGCAATGAAAAGACCATGAATAATAGTTTTTAGGCTTGAGTCGCTGCCTCCCCAAAAATGTGTCAGCAGTCTTAAAATGAAGTCTGATGAGTTTGCGTGGGTCACCGTGTTGCAGAATAAGCAGCGAGGAAAAGCAACAGTGACAAATAGAGAACAAAAGAGCTTCTTTCTCCGAGCTCTCCACTCCTCTGTTCCCCGTAGGTTTTAAGCAGCTTATTAATAATTGAGCGAGGAGAGTTGTGCGATGGCAGATCTATCATGATTCCCCCTCTGCGCCTGTCACAAGCCCTGCATGGAGAGATGGATATTGAACCAGCCTCTTTCACACTACCGAACACAATGTTTTTTGGGGGGGCACAGGTGGGCCACCTGCATCATTTCACCATTTAAAAATGTGATAATGAATTTCTGTCTGCGCCAAACTTGGCTCAGACTGTAGAAGAAAATCCCCACATGCCAGATAAGACAGGATGTGTGAAAAAAAAGGAATACAGTATTTGAATGTGTAATTTGTGTGTATATTTAGTTCAAAGGCAGTTTTTTTTCACAGTGGTGTATCATCCATGTGTTATAGAGCTATTAAAAAAGGCATATTATAGTGCCTGCATGTGTGTGTGTCCAGGAAAATAGTCCAACTCTACTGCAGAATAATGAGATATAAAATGGAAAGTGTGTGTGCACAGTTTTCAGTGTGTGTGTGTGTATTTCTGCTTGTTTCCCTTAGGCCATCAAGATCCCTTGTTTCTCCCTGGGTGTCTCTCTCTCTCTCTCTCTCACACACACACACACGCACCTCTTTCCTCTCTACTCATGTCCCTCAGGACTAACTACCCACCAGTTTTGGGTCAAACTGGCAGTTGCATCTGATTCTTGCATAACATTTGTTACAACATGCAAAGGGGTGCTGGATAGGTGGAGTTTACCCACTGAGCTGTCATCTCGAGCCAGGAAACAACTTCACCAAACGAAAAGTAGTTATCCTTGAACTTTATTCTCTGTGTTACTTTTCATTTAATGACAGACTGCAGTGTGTCTGCGGGAAAAGCTGTCTAACTGCTGAATAATAAAAATCTCAGTCGGAAAAATCAGATGGAGTTTAAAAATGAATGCGCCTCTGTGTCGTGTCCTCCTCTCAACTTCAGGTAGCACTGTGTGTGTCTGCTGGTATGATCTGATTCTGGGTTACATAATGACTTTTCAACACTTTTCAAACCCAGATGGAAAAACTTGTACTGTCTTTTTCTGCCTTTTCCTGCATCTTTCTGTCGTGTAAAACCCTCTTTCTTTAGCCACCAAGCTACAGAAATGGACAGAAACAACAGGACAGACCGACAGGAAAACCTGAAAGGCAGCCTCCTACGCTCTATTGATTGATTCCTTTGATATGATTAGTTTTAAACTGGAGAGATGGTGGTTTGATTCAAACTTTTCTCTCTTTGCTATTCCATTGGGCCTCACTTCCACATCAGGTGTAGTCTGTTTTCGGTATTAAAGAAATACAAAGACATACATTAAAGGGTTAGTTTGATATCAATTGGTTACCTTCTTTGGTTTTGAGTCAATGGTGAGAATAAGAAGGGCGTCGAGAAGCTTGGCCATTGGCCATAAAAATCTGGGGGTGTGGAGTTAGAAAGAGGTGAGTTTACCAGACCTCTGTAGCCCACTCCTCATCTCTGCTTGCTAGTGGCTACATTAGCCTCTTGTAGCATACCACACCTGAATCACCGACTGAACTGTCGGCGGCCGTGTTGTATTGTGGGTAATGTAGGCAGCAAGTTTTTAAACAATTTTTTAACTTTTTTTTTTTACACTGTTTTGCAGCATTGGCACTATTTACCCCCTTGGATTACAGGCTTGAAGGTCTCCCACAAGACAAAAGGGGAAGAAGAATAATTCGTATTTGTTAGAATAAAGTTATTAAAACAGGTGGAGATCACAGGAAGGGAGATTTATCAATGGGTAAAGGACAAATCCAGAATGACCGGGGCATGATCAGAGATCGCGGTATAGATCTGACTTTGTGGGGAAGAGTTTTTAACATCAGGTGCTGATCAAGGCAAAAGATCTGGTTGAAGTTTCATAAGCTGCACACATGACATGACTATACCTGCTACATCTGCTCAGTAATTGAAATTTCGGTGGATATTTGGTCTAAGAAATAAGTGACAATTCTTCTATGCTACCATATGATGATAATATATCTTAAGGTTGAATTAGTGTAATCTCCAGTGCCGTTGTTGTGTATTCATCTCTCCATCCATTCAGCCATCTATCCCTCCATCCGTCTGTCTGGCGCTCAGCTCCTGGCAACCGCTGGCCCCTCGGTGCCCTTAGGTAAACACAGCTGCTCCCCTGCATCTGCAGACACGACTCTTGGCTACCGACAAGATTTGATCAGCTCCACTTAAAATGCTGTTTCTCCCTAAAGCTACAGGTCCAGAGCGAGTCTCAATTATCCAGGAAAGAACCAGTCAAATTCCTTGCTCTTCAAAAAACATGCAACACTACTTTTAGACTTTGAATCTCTAGGATATGTCTCCACAATAGCATCTGTAATGTAGTTGCTACCACATCTGTAATGTTACTACCACATCACATATAGCTCCTTTATAATATTATCAAAACAACAGGCCACACGTGTCTATATGCTTCACATGTATATAATTAGATTAATTAGATTCATATAGCTGTATCTTATCATGTTTGTTGGATGTAATTAAATTGTTTATATTGAAAATATCACAATCACATTGAACCAATGTAATTTTCCTCAAACTTAGCTGTATTACATTGACCTTAAATTTAATTTTCTGGTAGGTCTAATATAACTATGTCACATTAATCTAATGTATTTTTCCTTAAGTTAAATACACCAAAAGTACATTGCTTAAATGCATTTTTCTTTTATCTTTATTACACTAATACAATATTGTGTTGATCTTATAGTTTCTTTCTTAATGCATTTCTTTCACATTGTTGCATTTGAGTGCAGTGTACTAAAAAAAACAGCACCAGGAAGGCTCCTTAGTATTTATGAGAAACTTGAGGACAGCAGTTCATGGTGCTATAACCTCACGTCAGTTCATTAAAATAGTATTTAATTGAAACCAAAATCTTTCAGAGTGTGCAGTTCGTAAAAATGATTTAATTGGCCAGTTTGAACACGGAGATTCTCTGGTAAGAGTTTAATTACCCCAGTGTGCCTGTGATCATATTTCTTCTTAACTGTCTGAACAGGGCTATAAAGTAGCACATGTATATTATATTATGTAAACAATCTTATAAGGAATTTAGGCTACAACTGTCTTATTAACTGATTCACTGTAGAACCTGTTGCTCTAAATGAAAATGTGGTATAAAGTGTAGTCACCATTGAGAAATCCACTCTCAACGTAAATGATTATCATTAAAAACTAATTTTGGCATAATGATTCAACTGGAAGTGTGTTCAGTGAGCTTAGGGCTCTGCTCGGCTTTCAAACTTTACCCAAATTAAAGGAATAGTAATTAAAGGGAAGTTCGCTCTCTAGCCGAGAGTCAGATGAAAAGATTTATGCCACTCCCATATATGTCAGTTAAATGTCGGAAGAAAGGAAAAAACACGGAAAACTGTTAATCAGACTCGGAAGTTAACAAGTGAAACCAGATACAACCAAACTGCGTACACCTCCTCACTGTCGGAAATTCACACGATCTCAGACCTGGAAGTACAACTCACAGGCAAATGTGAAGCGTTTTTCTGACTCGGTTGCTCATAATTAAAGTCTTAACAATATGACATGAGAACTGCAACAGCCAGGAGATGCTTAGCTTAGCATAGCATAAAGAGTGGAAACAGGGAAAACAGTTAGCCTGGCTCTGTCCATTAACTTGTCATATGTTGTTTGTTTATCCCATTTTTTAACCTTCGGACAGAGCCAGACTGGCTGCTTGACCCCCTTTTCCAGATTTTATGCTAATCTAAGCTAACTCTCTCCTTGCTGTTGCTTCATATTTAGCGTACGGACTTCTCAAGGCACGTATTTCCCAAAATCAAACATGACGGTATTACTGCATAAAAGCTTCGCTTAGTGTAGCTTTAAGGAGAGGTTGAGCTTGATTACATGATTGCTATTTAGTTGTAACATTAACATTTTGGAAACAACAGTTTCTTTGTAATTACGAGAAATAGGCTGCACAGTGGTTCCATAAACACCCGGTGCGGTGAAAGACCTAATTTCTATTCTCCATTAGTCCCGACCTTCTGTTCTGATCTTGACTGTGTAGAGTGCGAGGTGTCATGATCCTACCCTGATGAGGAAGCGGAGGAGAGGTGAGAAAGGAGACAAGAGGGGAAGTATGTAGAAGGAATAATTGGAGGGGAGATGGGGGTTGAGGTAGGAGGGCTGCAGATTGCCTGTTCAGACTCCAGTCCTTGATTGCAGTCCGCTCGGTTACGTAAGCGAAGCCCGCTTCCAGCTACTTACTTCCAGAGGACACGGTGATTGGATGGATAGAAAGAGCTATTCTTTTACAGACTGACTTCTATCTTTATAATTCCCCCTGTGCGTCCATCAGTCGCCTCATTGCTCCTTGTTTCCTTGATTGGCCATTGTTCAACACCAGCCTTTCCCCCCTTGATGCTGTTGGCCGTGTATTGACATGGATAGAAATACATTTCACTGATTTACAACAGATTTACAAATCAATATAGGAATCAGTGATCGCAAGTCCTGTGGAGGGTTCCTGCCAGTGTTCCTGGAAAGCGAGCCGCCATCTGACTCTTTGTTCCTCCTCTCCTCCTTTCTCTCCCTGCTGTATACTTCATTAAGCCAACCGTGGCGTGCGTTTGAAGCGTGAATAAAAAGAAACATCTGACAGGACTAATGGCGCTAAACGGGCGCTCTGATTGGCCGGGGGGGTTGTTAGGCGGAGAAGTCAGGGCGTTTCCCGAAAGCAGGTAGCCGAGGAAAAGAGCTAATTGGAGATTCCTTCAGAGAATATCAAAGAGGAGGAGAAGATGAAGAGGGAGAGGGACCTCAATCTCATTAAAAACACATCCCAGGCTCCCCCTGCTCACTGTACAAACAAACCGTATTATGATCTTAGAGTGAGGATATTAGTGTTTGCTGGATTGAATGCTGATAAGATGCGAAATCAAAGGGGATTTGTGCAGGTAGCCATGGCGGAGGATCACAGAGCTCATGTGGGTAGATTGACATAAGAAAAGAGAGTCATGCCTTTGTAGTGAGCTTTATGTGTGTGTGTTGCGCTGTCTACATCTGGCTTTTTGTGTGTTTCACAATCACTTTCCATGCTCATCTCTCATAAGAACAATTATATCATGGTATTTTTTTAATTTGAACATTGAGCCATGATGCGTCATGGCTTGAAGTTTTGCATTTACATGATCGCAAGGTGAGATGTGTTTCATATTTTGGGCTAAATTGCGGTGATAATGGTATTGTAGTACAGACTGAATGACATACAGAAATAAACGAGGCAGATTTAGTGGGAAAGTTTCAATGCAGAATACTTACGTGCAATTACTGCAGTGCTGTGAATCTTAATCACTGTGCTTGTGGCTTGCTGGTAGCTCGCTGACTTGTGTTTCATTGCCATCCTTCTTTTTCAATATCTCATCTGATTAAATTACAGCTGGGTGGTGTTCAGCTGAGGAAATGAAGCTGTGTGTTTCGTGAGCTTGTGTGTGTGTTTGTGCACGTATGTGAGACTGTGTATGCGTGTGTATGAATGTGTCTTTTTGCATTTCAAATTGCATTTTTGTAGAAACACTTACATATGTACTGTATTGTTAACCCCAAAGAGAGCGAAAGGGGAAAAGACATTGTGTCCGTATGACTGATTGCATCTAGATGTGTTTGTGTGTGTGTGTTTATTTGTAATTTAGCTCTTCAGGCAGCCATCAGGTCTCCACTCTTTTGATAGTTGACTTCGGCCCATGAATCCTGATTTCCCTGTCGACTAATCAGATAACAGTCCTCCTGCTCTGTTCTCTAGGGATCAACCAATCACACTCCACCAGGTTAGTGCCATGGAAATGGCTCAGCCCATAAACACATCGCTTCCTCTTCACTGTCTTAGGTTAGAGCTCTGCTTCACATTACACCTTGACTATGAAAGCTGAGGCTGAAACATACAGTAGCTTATTGAGGACGCACCTCTGACAAAAACCTCAAAGAAAAAGTAATTTTCAAAAACAAGCTGCTATTAACTGTTCTTTAACAATAAGACAAGCAGGTTAAGGGGTACATTTTACCTAACCTCAAAACACAATAGGAAGATTAAAAAAGAAATGGTCAAAATCTGTGCGGCAGAGATATCCTGAATCTCTAGGATAGGTCAAACCTCAATCCCCGTTCGAGATAACCCTGATGACTTCACTATGACATTATCTGGGTTATTTTTTCAAACTTTAGAAAGCTCCTTTCAGAGCACAGAAGACAACTGTTTTCACAGGCTGAGTAGAGCTCCACAACGAGTAAACTGGACTTCATAAGTAAAGTCATGAAGTGACCTGTTTAAGCCCCCTTTTTGACACTGTGGTGCAATTAGCCGAGCTGGCCATGTGAATATGTTATTATTATCCTGCTGACAGTGTTGAACTTTGACTTTTGCATTACCACCTGTGGCAGGCTACCGATAAACAAATACTCTGTTTTTCTTTCTCTTTATTTGGAGAACCTCAGGACAAGACGAAAGTTGGCAAAGCTGGCAAAAGAAACTAATAATAATCAAGCTAACTTAGTCATCCACATATGAAGAACAGGGCTCATATAACTATGTTAAGTTCTGATGAGGGGTCACAATTTTAAATCTTATGTCTATAAAATCTATATAGAAAACCAATAAACCTACCAGACAAAATGCTACACTGTTGTATATTTTTAGTTGCTTAGAACCACAAAGATACCTTCTATAGTGACACTGAATTATATAGTAAGCCCACATTCCATCCAGTGGGAATTTCTCCCTGTTTTCCAGTCTATGGTAATTTTGAGACACTTTTCTATGTGGTATCAGAGTTGGGGACCAGTCAGTAGACAAACTCATCTAATTTTCTTGGAACAGATGATATAATTGCATGTAAAATGTCTGAAATTATGTAGTTGTTTGCACTGTCAGAGTTGTTATCAGCGTGAGAGTCTCAGTTTAAAGTCATTGTTAGTGGTGTTGTACTTGTCTGTAATATAGATTCAGTACTGTATGAGTAAATAGACAAAACCTTGTGGCCCTAGATATGAGTTTCTAGTTGAATGACATAAATTGAGGCTAATTGCAAGATTTTCTGAAACTCATAACTCATGAAGTTATTTGACTGCTTCAGAGTGTGTTTTGAAAATTGCATCTCATCTCTTTAAAAAGGACCAGAAGTGGCTCCTGCAGAGAAAGTGCGGACAAATAGGTGAAAGTTAAAAAGCTTCTTTCAGCATTTCAGAATTGAAAGGAATCAAAGATGATTATGTCCCTCTAAGAAGTCTGACAGGCTCCCATCGAAAAGGGAGGCTTAAGTGTGTTTGTGTGTCAGCGGGGGCCTCCTTTACAGAGACTGGTCTGCTTGTCAAACAGCTAAAGGAGATGTTCACTGGTCCAGAGTCCTCCCACACACAGCTGCTCCCAAATAATCAGCCTGCGTGTGTCATTTCATATGTGCAGGCTCATGCACCCTTGTTTATGATGTGTTTGCACAGTGTATCCTGGCACACAATCACACGTGTTACCTGTGTGTTTCTTTGTGTGTGTGTGTGTTCAGCCTAGTTTGTCTGATCTCTTGGCACCGTGTGTGTCTCCCCCTTTATCCGACAGCTCCATGCCTGTCCATTCGCTCTCTCATCCTATTAAGACTTCGCCTCCCAAAGGAACCGCTTGTCTGTCTGTGTGTGTTGGAGATCACAGTCTGTTGCTGAGCCAAGTGGGACTCCACGAGGCCAAAGCTGGGCGTCAAATATTTGTTTCATCCCAAACTGAGATATCCACCATCTGAAAAAGGCAAAAAAAAAAGGCAGCTACTGTTCTGTGCTGATCCTCGAGAGAAAATTTTTTTTTTTACACTTTTCCAGCACCATAGGGAGGTCAGAGGTCAAAGTAACAGAGCATCCCTGGAACTAACAAAGGCTCAGTGTCTTGTGCAAAGAAATGTCAGTAGGGCAGATGGTTGCTGTCACAGAGGCTTGAACACAGGTCTTCCAATGTGAGGACAGTATGACTCATTATGCCAATCTCATGCCCAGATCATAAATATATTATGAATATGGGAGTTTGTCAGCTGACAGAAGTGACTGTGTGTACTTTGGAAATATAAACATATTTGGTGAGTTTCTTGATGGTTCCATTAAATTAAACAGGCCATGTGTTTTCCCTTGTGTTAAAGGAATAGTTCAACATTTTGGGTAATATGCTTATTTGCTTGATTGCCGACAGTTAGATGAGAAGATCGATATCACTTTCATGTGTGTGCGCTAATTATAAAGATACCACTAGCAGCCAGTTAGCTTAGCTTAGCACAGAGACTGGAAACAGGGGGAAACAGCAAGCCTAGCTCTGTCCGCAGGTAGCAGAATCCACCTACCAGCACCTCTAAAGCTCACCAGTGAACACATCGTATCTTATTTGTTTAATCCATAGCAAAAACCAAAGTGTAAAAACAACAAGTTGTGGTTTTATGGGGGCGGGGGGGTTGTGCTGGAATATTTCTTGGCCAGGAGCAATGACTTCCTGGAGTCTTGTGCTAAGCTAAGCTAAGTAGCTTCTGGCAGTAACGTCGTATTTGAAGTACAGACATGAGAGAGGAATCAAACTTCTCATCAAACTCTCTGCAAGAAAGTGAACGAGCGTATTTCCCAAAATGTCGAACCGTTCCTTTAATGGTTGTCTTTTTCTTTCTACCATCTTATGTTAGCGATATGAAATAATACATTACATCATTTTATAACAAAGAACTTCTTCCTCATTCTGGAAAGGATGAGACACATCTTGCACTCACTGACTTTAAGGAACAAAAGCCATACTTACGTAGCATCAGGGGTCTTATTCTTCCTATGGTGGGTAGCTTATTTTGGAATTAATGCCTGTGTAATTTTTCGCAGTCAAGTCATGCTGAGTTTGAAATTAATTTCCCCTGTGCCTTTGCTTGTGTCTCCAGATGGCCCGGTGATCTGGCGGATGCTGACCTACCCCCCCACTCGGCGAGCCCTCCTGGTTGGCTGCGGTCTTCAGATGTTCCAGCAGCTCTCAGGAATCAACACGGTCATGTGAGTGAAACCTGCCACCATTTTACCTCAGTCGTCCAGTAGAGGTCCGAATTATTCTATCGACTGGGCCGTGACGACAGACTTTTTAAAACTGTATAGAACCTGCAGTCGTCAGCGTAAAATAGTCCATTCACACAATTACATTTTTAGTCGACTTCTAACGTGTTTGCAGTATTTAAAAAGTATATTTGAGTCTGCCACATGTGGAGTTACAAGAGCAAATTAGATTTAGCAGTTTTTGCATAAATGTACCTGACATGCATGAATAAATGTTTCACTGCTTCCTCTCCATCAACTCTAATCCATGCTCCTCCTAGTATCCCTCGCTGCATTTATTCTTCTCCATAGACGTATCTTAGATAATAAAAAATGACATACAGTAGGAGGTTTGTCATGTTTAAGTTTTAAAAGATCAACTATAATGTAGCTAAATATTTTCTGACAGACTAGTAAGTGAGCACACAAACACCCTCTCTCTTTTGAAGTAAAGCTTTTGAAGTCCTGCCTCTATGTTGGCCAGGCGCTATACATGTTGACCGATGAACTAATGTGTGTACTCAGACAAAGTGCAGTTGGAGAGAGAGTTATTGACTGAGGTCACATTCGCTGTCTGAAGAGGTCTTGCATTTATTGTTGTAGTTCAGTTCACTTTGGGGTCGCACCAGAGAAACCGCACCATTTTCCACTATAACTCAGACCAAACAAAACACGGCATGTTCAGACAGACAAATAGCGCTGCCTGTACAAATGCACTCATACACTCATTCCTTTTTAATGAAACCAGCAAAAACTTTTAACTTAGCTCAACTTTTGCCACCAAAACAATGTCATCCACTTTTTTTTTTTACCTGTTATTGAAAAGGTGGACAAAATGACTGTTGCCTTGATAACTTGCTTTAGCTTTGAAACTCATGGATCTGTTATTCAAATCCACCTTTCTGGATTGTATTACATAACGCAGGGCTGTTTTAAGACTGAACACCCAGTAACAGAAGCATAACTATCAAATATATATAACTATAACTATACTATAAATACATATAAATGTATTTGCCTAACTGATAACTTAGTGGCCTTCATGTGTGGATTCACAGAAAACCTACCATGCCCGTGCCCCTTGAGGCCGTGCGACTTTGTCAGTTATCTTTACCGTAGATCAAACTGGAGAGTCTGTCCTGTTACTACATCATGTTGCCACTGAACAGATAAGCTCAAGTGTGTTTTTATCTCTTTGGCTCTCGGGGTTAATCAAAACAATGATGATACATGACACTCGATCTGTGCGTCACCAGCCGTCCCTTTCAACACAAGAGAGATTTAGACAGATGTATTTGGTTTAGCAGCACGGTATTGAATCACAAAACATTTCTTTCATCTTTCATAACGCATCATACACCAGGGACCAGTAGCCTCATCGCATTACTGCCTGCTTGCCTGTGAAGGGACGGACCACCTTTCCTCTTTTATTCTTTTTTTATGCCTCCATCTGAGGAGATTGTGTCATGTGTCTCTGTCTCGCCTCCCCTTTGAGATGAACTATATTACAGGCTCTGTAAACAATCTGTGGATATGTGCTGTTGCCTAGCAACCGTCGGAGGTGAGAGCAATAGGATAAGTACGGCCGTGTTTGTGTGTGTCTGCATGCATGTGTGATTTAGTGCGCTAAATGTGACACTATGGACTTTGGGGTCTGCGCATGTGCACCTGTGTGACGTGTGTGTGCGTGACGTGTCCGCTCACGTGGATATGTCTGCGTGTGAAGTATGCGAGTAAAGGTATGGTATATGGTATATATTTGCATATGTGTGTTTGTGTGTTGAGATGTGAATGGATGGAAAGACGAGGAGAGAGGGCGAGGCGACACGCTGGATGTGTCACAAATCTCTCTAAATACTTGTCTGTCTCTCTCACTGCATGTCTGTCTATTGGCTCTCTAACTGTATATTCATCTTCATCTCCTGTTGCTAACAGTCTGAACAGCAGAGGGGACAAACTAAATCTATCACAGCTCTGTCCCTGTCCGCCTTTCTGTCTCTCTGACTTGTGCGTCTGCCAGTCCTCCAGTCTTTCCGAAAAGGTCTGCCTGCTAGTTTATCTGTGTCAGCAGTGACCCATTTACACCGAGCATTAATACGCCTTTGATCAAGATGGTGTCTAGATTGTGTTATGTTCACACCTGGCATTAAAATGTGTCTCCGGTCTACAGATTGGAATCTGATTGCCCTTTCATTTGCAAAAAGACCCACTGTGGCTTCCTTTGGTGATAATTACATCCTCCAAAATTGACTTTAAAGACCTCATCCTGCTGACAAACAATTTTTGACAATAATGTCTCAGTTTGAATTGTTTGCTGTTTGTGTTGCACCATTTCCTGGTTGAAAAAGTTTTATTTAGCTCATGCAAGTGTACTAGAGATATATCAGAACAAAGTTAAAGAGACAGCACATCTACACAGGTGTTTACAGTTAGTTTGGCTCATTAGATCTCCAGTCAGGTTGAGGGTGATTTGCTGGTAATTAAAGTCCACGTACCATATAAGTAATATCCAATCAAATACTACTAAAACTAATGAGAAATTTGGAAGTTGTCCTGTCTTAACAGGTACCAAACAGCAAAGTGAGGAAAACCAGTACAGCCTTTACATGCCCACACAGCGCTGATGCCACGTTCATGTCATATCAGAGTTATCGTAATTACAAGTTTCCGGCTTGTAAATAGCTTTCACATCGACTTCCAAGTCGTAATGACGACTGGAAAACTCTGATTTCTTTTGAAAGCTCCAATATTATATGATTATAAATATGATTTTATGGGTCTTTTCCAAAAACACCTTTTAGACAAAACATCATCCCATCATGGTCGTAATGGATCAGTATGCAGACAGCAGAGACTGGGCAGGTGCAATTGGAGGAGACTTTACTCCTAGATAAGCTTATAATCTATACAAGCTCAAAGCGACAGACAGACTGGCCATATAAGCAACAGACAGGTACACAGCCAAGACACAGAACAGCAAGAACACCGGGACGATGAGGTGCAGCTGTGGAGGCAGCAGGTCAGAGCTGATGAAGGGATGACCTGCAGCTGTGCAGGACAGGGGAATTTTTTACTACATACTACAGTGATTAAAAGCAGGTTTTTATATCATTTATTCACACTGTAGAAAATACAAAAGCATTATTTTTAAAAAGTAAGTATGCATATTAAAAAATTATTTAAAATAAAACAATGCTTATTTATTTATTGTGGTACTGGGCACAGCTTCTGGCTGTATCTCAAATTGTTCACTATTTACTACCTTACCTTTTATTATACCTTATTATTATGGTGTACATGGTGATTTCTTCTGGCCATGTCTGTACTGTGTTTTTTAGTCATTCTGGACAGCTTTCCGTTTTTTTCCAGCATTGATGTCACTCATCCTGTGTGCTTCTTACCTCTGTATACTTTGCCAGCCTGTCTGTTTACCTCCTGCCTTTTTGTTCCCATGTGAAGCTGCCAGGCTAGCCCTATTAGCCGGTGAAATATAAAGGAGGTCTGGGGAGCCGGTAAATCAGCCGGGCTTAGAGACAAGCTCCACTCTCCCTGTCCCCAGCTGCTTTCCCTGATTAAACCGCCGGGCTGGCACAGAGAAAGAAGGAAAAGGGCAGTGAGAGAAGCTGGCAGACTGGCAAAAAAAGCAAAAAAAAAGCAAACCAAACTAGAGAAGCACATATTGTCTGTCACTCTGCTCTAACAGTCCGCTTTCTCAAGTTGGGAACTCGACAGGAGATGATTGATGGAGTTCACAGATTGTCTCCATGTCAAATATGCTCACACAAAGGGTACATCTGAGTTCATATTTGCACATTGTCCCACTCGAAGTCTGTCAGTGAGCCTCGAAGTAAAAGTTCCAACAAGAAGAAGAAGTGAGCCAACTCAACCAATAAAACCTTGACAAACTACAGCAACAAACCATTTGATATAGTTAGCTAACAAATGTCCCACAGATCTGCCCTTTCAGATCTGACTCACTTGCTGCCTCTGACAAATGTTTGTATATCTAAATCACTCGAATACACTCATACACACACATAATTGAGAGGACTGCTGATACGCCACTGTGATCTCCACAGGAATTTGTTCAGACCAATATTATTCAATCAAAACAGCAGTGACAGCTAGACTAATGTGTTATGATTGAAGCATGATATACAATGTAATACAATTATAGCCTAATTAATTGAAAATGTATTCTTTCGCAACAAAAGAATTTGGCCTGGGTCAAAAGTTCACTGCGTTTTTTTATTCTCGATCCGTCCCTGTTTGTAGGTCAGACACGTTTTTAATTGGGTGGCTCAGGTGTACAGAAAGAGAGGGGGGTCAGAGAGAGGCTGGTGGACTGTCAGAAAGAGAAAATTGTGACAGAGAGGCTGTGAAGAAGAGCAGGGGTGCGATGGAGAGAGGCCACTTTGGCACGAATGGTGTGAATCCAGCGGTCGCTCATCATACAGAAATCCTACTGAGATCCTATTCTTCCTTTCCTTCACTCGTACTCAGCAGCTCATGAGAGCCACAGTGTTCTGCCAAATAAAAAAAAAAATCATCAGTTCAAGTTGATCAAGTTTTCCATCATAATTAACAGCAAACTCATTCAAAGATGCTGGTTGTTTGATCAGTGGCTGTTCAGCCGCACACTTGTTTGCAAATTGCACTTGGTGCTGGTCCACATCACATACTTGCATGCAAATCAGTTTCCTCAGTGGTGGCAGGGTGCTGTCTAATCACATGCATTTATGCAGACAGATGAACCTCATCCAAACTCTTGGTTCAGCAGTGATGTTCCAGTAAAACACGCCACACACCACTGAATCCACCAACATTCAGCATTCATGTGAGACTGGGTGGTTGTAATTTTACCCAAACTAATAATATGTTTATCAATTACAAATAATTAGCAGACAAGTGGGTAAAATGACTCTCTTGCAGCTTCTTAGCAAACACATACAAACCCAAATGCATATACAAGCATGTCTGGATTTGGCCAAGACCATCAAATGACCATAAACCATGGTTTTGGCTGGATTTTGCAGGGTAATAAGGTCACTACTATGCTAGCGGCTCTCATAATGGTGGTTTGAGCTAAATGCAAACGTCAGCATGCTAAAATGCTCACAATGACAACATGCTGATTAGCAGGTGTAGTTTCTGTTCACCATCTCAGTTTAGCATGTTAGCATGCTAACATTTGCTAATTAGCAGTAAAGACCAAGTGTAGCTGAGGCTGATGGGAATGTCATTAGTGTTGCAGGTAAAGTATTGGATAAATTGAAAGTTTGACTTGATGACAGCTCTCCATCCAATAGTACATTTCTCAAGAAATTCATAGAGCCATGCCACTAGCATGGCTAAAAAACACCTGCAGAAAAACCTACAAAAAAATAAGTTGGATTTGTGTCCATAGACAAGGTGTGTACTGAAAACTGACAGGTATGTGAGTCCATACACATGGTCACACACCTAACACTACTTTGTACAGCAGGTTGATTTGAACTCATATGTCAGACACACTCTCTCTGGGCTCTGGTTGTTATATGAATAACCTCCCTGCCCTCACACACACACACACACACACACACACACACACACACGTATACTTGTTCTTCTGTACTTGTGAGGACCTTTGAAGGGCTGTCCCAAAGTGAGGACCGGCCAAAATGTCCTCACTTCAAAGGTCTAAATCTCAAATTGGCTCTCACAAAGATAGCTGTACAAATACACACACACACACACACACACACAAACTCACACACACCATGGGTCTGTCAGAAAGCCTGTGTGATGAGAGATGTGTTTGTCAATAATACATCTATAAGGAAACAAAGAAGTGTCAGGTGGTGTGTCTGGTGTGCTTGTCTTATTGCCCGCATGAGTTTATGTCCCTGAATGCCTCCCCGCCTGACTGTCTGCCAGCGGATGAAGGGATGGACGGGTGTATAGATTACATAGATAGATGAATAGATGGATACATCCTGCCTTGGCACTCCTGGGTCTTCTTTCTCAGCTCTTTTTTCTTCTTTTTTATCCACCTTTCCCTTCTCTGTTGTTCAGTCATAAATGTGGAAAAATGTGATACAGCAGTGGGTCAAATTAGATCTCACCCCTCGCCGTTAGCCACTGGATCATTTTGATTCAATTAGCCACATAATCTAGCATGTAAAGGTCACCATGGGCTGGTGGGGACTGCTGTGTGTGTGTGCGTTTATATTTTGTCAGGGCGGGTCAGCGGACTGTGATGACAAAGCGGTGGGTGAAAGAGGGGAAGGAAGACGGAGAGAGATTAATTGAGCAGGGGAGTGGAGGAAAGAGAGACAGATAGGGTAGGAAAGAAGAACAGGGAGGAGGGAGAGATGACATTGATGGTGATGAGGTGGAGGAAGGTGTGGAGGGGGATCAAAGCAGATCACAGGCAAAGGGAGGGTAGGATGGATTTATAAGGGAAGACAGAGAAAGGGACAAGAAATATTGAGTACAGGAGCCGTGGTAGAAAAACTCCACAGCTATTCCACTTTTGCTGTTCATAGTACATTTTGTAACAAGCTGTATCAGGTGTATCAGGTGCTTGTAGCCAAAGAAAGCAGTCCCATGACACAGGAAAAATGCCTGCAACCAGGAGACTGACCATTTTCATTAGGCTTTTTATTAGCTGCAGCTACTACTGTTCATGGTGTGAAATTGCATTAGTAGGGAAAGGAACAAGGAAGTAATTGGTGAAAAGTCCAGGTGTGACAAAAATATCTGTGGATAGCCACGTATACAGGAAGTGGTCAGAGTGTACTGGTCAAGATGGAGCAGTTGTTGATCAAAAAAATAACCCAAAGCAGAATAAAACACAAACTATTTTGTCAAAAAACTGCATACAATAATCTGGACGATAATGTGGCTGGGCACAGAAAGTGAAGAAAATGACGATTCTTGGATGTTTTTTCTGCTAGCTCGATAGAATGCTACAAGCTAAGTGCTGCTTTCAAGTGTTATAGACATTACATACAAAACCTTGACAAGTAATGCTGGCCCCACACATAGAGGATAATTGGGCAGATTTTGGGTCCGATTCACCCCTCCCAATTATCGCGGGGGTGTTCCCGATTTGAGGCTGGTCTGAACTGATTATCTGCCCAAATTATCCTGTAGTGTGAGAGGTTTACACACATAATGTTACCATATTTACCAAACATGTTTGATATTTACCACTGAAATCCTGTAGTGAGAAAGGAACAGCAATGGAACATTGAGCAGAAACACGCAATTTCTGAAGTCACGTTTGATCACACGAGTTTCTGTGAGATCCCAAGTCCCTGGACTGAAATCGTTTAGTATAAACACCAAGGGCCACACACCTGCGTCTTGACTGAATCGTCTGGTGTGTGCATTCTTACGATTAAAATATTAAAAATCGGTTAAATACTGACTGGCGTCTTGTTTTCCAACCCAGGTAGCCTAGCTAATCAGGTTTTTTGCCTGAACTTAGTGTACTCTGTAGTCTATTGGAAGTAGCTTTTGTGCATTTCCCTTCTTTACAGTCAGCGTAAGCTAACGAGGAGGTAGTTGGCTAACATTGTACACTACCCTGGAACAACAAGGGATGCCTGGGATATGTGGTAAAAGAAAAAGAAAAGAATCAGATGCCTTGCCTTATAGTATGCATCTGTTATATGATATGATATGAGGATGACTGTGTGTATTGTCAGTGGGCCATTAGATGTTTTGTCGTTGACACAGGCCAGTTGGCCCTCACAGATGGTCCCGCAGACAAATGTCATGTTGGAAATGTCACAAAACGCCAGTTTTTACATGTTCACTCTGCTGGCAAGCCTGCGAGGACATGGCAGAGCACACTCTGTTGTGTGTGTGTGTATGTGTGTGTGTGTGTGTGTGTGTGTGTGTGTGTGTGTGTTTTGTGCACATGTTGAGAGAAATGCCAAAAATTACAGAGTTGCTTTTTAAATGTGTTCCTGTGTGCGTTTGTATGTTTTCAAGCGTTCATAAGCAGCTTAATCATGCCAGCCTCCTTCACCGTCTCCAATGGAGTCGCAGCAAGAGCCTCTTTCGTGAGAAATATTCCCTCTAATCAAATGCACACAGAGACGCATTACGCTCATACACCCCTCACTTCAGCACAAACATCTCATTTGCTTAATACTCAGCAAGAAGTCATTTGTGAAGCATGCTCATGCGTCTTATTCTTGCATTTACAATGTACATAATAAACATGTTTAGATAAAAGTCTTGTATAATACAGAACGACATGCATAACACAGAGAATTGATAGCAAAATGAAAACCAGAGAAAGACTGATGCTCATTTTGAGTTCTTTTATATTCACCCACACACAAAGGTGTTTTCACTCATGTTGCCTGAATGGACCTCTTCTCAGGACTGTGGGTGTGTACAGACTGTCTCTGATTGACCTCTTGTTAGTTTTGTTTACACCTTTTAGGGCAGGGCAACTCACACCTTCATCAATTGTATAAGTACCTTTAAAAGTAGTACAACTTTAGTATCCTCACTTCATTGCCAGATTTGCTCCTCCCAGCTTCAGCCTGGGCAGAGGAGCAATCAGTGAGGATATTGAAAACACCCGTGTCCCTGTCCAGGGCCTTAAATTAGTCGATATGTTAAAATACAGTGCAGCTAAGTTATAGTTAGCAAATATACAAGAAATTGAATTATATTTAGTCTAATATGCCAAAATCTCTCACTTGACAGGATGGGATTTTAAAATAAACATCAAACAAGAATACACTTAAATAAGTAGTTCTCTTATGAGTTGGACCAAAGGAAACGTGTATACGTGTGTTCATTTTGCCACTTCCTGTTGGTCAGCCAGGCGAGCCAAGTGTGTTTATATTCTGTAATGATGATAGACACCTGCAGATGCTACACCTTGTGCTTCGTGTGTGTGTGTGTTGTTCTCAATCAGAACGTCCAATCTACCTGTTTGGGCTCTAAGCGTTTTTGTTCCAGAGCATACATGTGACGCAGCTCTGTGTTCGCATGCATTCGTTTGAAAAATAGGCCAGTTCCCATGAGAATCTCCATCTCTCTCTACCTCTCTTTCTCTCTCTCCAGCCACATCTTTTCCTGTCTGTCCATTTGTTCTTGTTTTTTCACACCCACATCCCTCCTTCTCTATTTTCTCCAACCATTCATTCTTCTTCTTCTCGCCTTTTCGATCCTTTTCTCACTTACTTCCTGCTCTCTCTCTCTCTCTCTCACTTAGTCTCTTACTCAGTGAGTCGGTCACTCACTCACTCACACACGCAAGCGCTCGCTCGTTCATTTGCACCCACTCGCTCACTACTTGCCCACACACACACAAACACACTTACACTTGTTTGCTCGCTCAATCTCCCTCCCTCTCGCCTTACAGTGGGTCCTTCCCTCTGTCTCCGACTCCCTCTAAATCCATACTATTAAGTTACATAATTAGATTAGCGCTCTGTCAATAAGTAGCACTCTGTTGGAGCGTTTCTCTCTTATAGACGAGGGAAACCTTCCCTGTAGTTCTCCTTCACACCCTCACACACATACAGGTTTGTCATCACTCATCATTAACCGCTCCAGCAGCATCATGGCCTTCTCCATCAGTCAGGCAGCTTTCTTTGTTTTCTCTGGAATAAAAAGAGCTTTTGGTAGATATTAAAGTACCATACAAGTTTTCATCCAAATTTAGTGTTTCCATTTACTACTACTGTTTTGTGAATATTAGGAATTTGGCGCTTCAAGATAAAGAGCTGGTGGCACTAATCCTTCAGTTGGGTCCTGTTAAACCATTGCAGAAGAAGAGGGCGCAGCGACTTAACAGCGACCTCAAACCATGTGGAAAACATAATGGAAATATTAATGTTTGTTTCTTGTATTAATTTAAGAAAGGTTACATCGCATCTCCTCATCGCTCCACAGATCTGTTGTTTTTGTCCGCCGCCATTTTGAGTCTCTCCAGTGGAAGCTGGAGTGACAAATAAGTCCCATGCTTCATATGCATCAGAAGTCTGTTTCCATTGCACTTTGTTGCATTTTGCTTTTATCGATACACCAACTTTTCCACTTCAGCCAAGATGTAAAAACGTTTTTGCAATATTGACTTTTTTTCAAATTTTCTGCATTTTATGTGCAAATTTAAAAAGTGCATTAAAACTGCACTTGTAGTACAAGCAAGCAAATACATTTCAAGACTTTTTGTGGATGTATAACAACCTCACTACTACTACTTTCTCCTTTTTCTCCCACCTACTTAGAGGGGATGGTCATTGTTCGCCACAGCCGCAAGGGATTGCATGCCAGGAAAATGTTAACATATATTATGTCAATTAAGCGTTTGAACTAACAACCTATGCTGTCTTCTTCAGGTTGGAAGATGTAAATGGAAACAGTCTCTGTCTGAAAGGTGGCGAAGCGACCTTGAAACTTATTGGATACTTTGGAAAGCAGTTTGTAAATGTGATTTGTAGCTAATTAACTAAAAAATACAAAGCCACTAGTTTGGTTCTTTAAGACCACATGGTGTGTACTCCCAAGAATCAGCAGCCTCCGAGACGACCCAGTAATGTGTCAGTAAATGTCAACCGTGAGTCAGCGGCGTCCTCTCACCAGCACCCATGTGAAATGGGCTAAGAGCGCTGGGGAGCGGTCGAATGCAAGAGGGAGACAGAGTGGAGCGAAAACATGTCTATTATCTATTTCAATCGGCTAAATGAGAAACAGCAGTCGGGCCTGTATTCAGTTTTTTACTCGTCTGCTGTGTCTCCAGTGCAAATCACTGTCTTTCAGTGGAAATGAAAAGTAGACACTGACAGAAAGAGATTGACAGACTTAACAACTACTGCAAAAACACGGCAATATTTGGCTGGAGTCTGGTTTGATTTATTCCACTTTTAGCTGGTGATAAGTGTAAATGACTACCTGACAAGTTGGTGACATGCAATAGAAGAACTAAAATGGATGCATAAAAGTACCCGAGAAACGTGTTAGTGCCTGTGCATATTTTCTCCCCCACCTGTCACTCTCTTCACCCATTTGCAGTCCCTCCTTTTGCTCTTCTGTTCTCCCTGTGTTTCTCTCTTTTCACTCTCTTTCCCGCTGCATCTCTCTTCCTCCCTGGCCGATGTTTGTGTTCTCACTCTCCTTTAATGTGTTGAATGAGAGGTTTGGGATGGAAGTGCGACAGGATCGTGGATCCATGTTTCCATTTTTAGACCGGGGCCGGGGCCAGATCACACATTCTCATGTTTGCTTCGCACCGACGCTCCGCAGGGTCTCTTATGTAAAACACAGTGGGTGTGTTTGTGTGTGTGGGTGTGTCTGTGTGTGTTTGTGGGACAGAGAAAGACGACATCTCTGTTGCTCAGTGTGTGTGTGTGTGTGTGTGTGCAAGAAATAACTTCAACCTCTCTAATATATGCTTTTTATCTGCACAGGTAAAGATGATCACTCTGTGGAGGTTGCACTTCAAAATTACTTCAATACAATCTGTTCATCATGGATTATTACCAGGGCTCTGTAGCTCTGACCTTTGAACATGTTATTATTGGCTGTGTGTAATAATGGCAAACGAGGACTGAACGCTTATTCTTCTCACTGTAAATTGCTGATAATAGTCGCTCTTATTTTGCCATTTCAAATCCTAGTGTGACCAGGCCTATAGTCAACACTTTCATTCCTTTCTGTGCCGCAGCATCAGCTGGACTCATTAATTAACAACTAAGTAATCAGTGAAACAACCTGGCTCTTGATGGATGTAGTGTGAGACCACTTCCTTAAAAAATGTTGAGCACCAACAACCCTTCAGTTAATCCTCAGAAGTGAAATGCACAGAATGGCTGCATAATTGCATCATTTTTCCATTTTCGTCTTCTCAGTGCTGTTTTTGAAATCACCGCAGGACAGCAACAGTTCACTGCAGCTCCCAGAAGTCCAGTTAATTGGACCAAATTTAGCCCTGACTCACCTCCGACCCCCCTCAGACATCCTCTTATTAAAGCCAGCTCCCATTGTGAACACATTTGTTGATTTAGTGAAAGATATTACCTCACACTTGTAACGAATATTTTTTTAGGTGTATTGTCAAAGACCACTCTGCATCTTATAAGATCAAAATGAAAAGCAAGAGTCAATATATATATATTTTTGGACATTTTATCAGGCATCTGGAACTACCTCGGAGGTCTGTTTCATTCAGGTCCTGCTTGACTGCCTAGGAGTATTTCTTGTCACTTTGCGATGTGTGTTAATAGTTGACAAGTAGTGGGTGTTTCAGACTGAGAGGTGTCACTTTCTATCAGGGGTGACAGCATAAATCTGTCCCGCTCAGGCTTGCAGCACTGCAAAAAAACACCTCAAAGATCACGAATATTATCACTATCAGGGAGAAAAAGTAGCAAAAAAAAAACCAAAAATGAGGCAAGGAGTTTCTTTTTTTTTTACTTTTTGTCACCAAAACTCAAATAACACACTTCATTGTCAGTCAGATTAATTCCAGTCAAATAGAAATAAGTTGGCTCATTAAAGTGCACATTTTTTAAGCAGGAAAATACAAACGAAATTGACTCCCAGAATAAATACTGAACACTCTCTGTAGCACAGTGTTCTGTGTGTACCCATTATAATGATGCATTCTTATCTGGGGAGACATTTCCATGAAATTACTGAGCAGCAGCACTTCTTCATGCATTGATATCTTGTACCCAAATTTCAGCTCGCCTCCAGCTGTTTTTCCCTTGACGCTGCGAGATGATGAGCGAAAGAGGCACGCTCGCGAGCAAAAGCTGATGCACATCTGCGAGGAGACGCAAGGAATTAGCACAAGCAGAAATGAAACTGGTGTTGCCTTCTTTTCTCCTCCTAACAGCAATTCAGTCCCCTGTTACTAGAATAATGGCACTTTTTCACAGGAGAAATCAGAGTATCCAAGGGTGCAGAGGATGGATAACCACAGTTATCAGGAATTAGACAGACTCGAGTTCATCTCCTGAGTGTCTGTCAGGCGCTCCTTAAGTCTGAGATGCTTTTAACATTTAACACAAGATGCACTTTCTTGGCGCAGTGGTCAGAAAAATGATCACTTTGTTTCTGCAGGCTGTTATTCACAGTAGCTTTTAAGTCAGAACATAGTGTGTTTATGTGTGTGTGTGTGTGTGCTGCAATCAGTAAAATGCAGGGCTGGAGATGGAACACAGCAGGCTGCACTGCTGAGAACAGAAATAGTGTTTTTACTCCCGCTGCTGCTCCAAAACCAAACTCATTCCTCTTGTGAGTTGTGTGCCTGCGTGAGTGTCCGTTCAGCACATGCGTTTGCTGATATACATCTAAGTTTACTGATGACTAATAAGGCCGTCTGTAACTTTTATCACCTGCCAGAACTTGCTCGAGCGCAGGTCAAGCATTTAAAACCGGACCTTCACGCCATCTCATTTCTGCTTCTGTTCTCATCCTGTCTGACTGGATACCACGGCAGAAAAAGTAAAGAGTTATTATGCAAATCCCTCAATTGAATGTCTTTGTTTTGGGAAAGGGAGAGAGAGCAAGCGAGAGATAACAATTCTTTTGAAGAGATGAAAAGCAGAATGCTAATTCCGAGTTGCCTGTAGAGACACAGAGAGGCAGACAATGCTGGAGACTTTTTATTTTGGCTTTTTCTTTAATGAGTATTACCTTCTTTGTATTTGCGTGGCATTCTCTGAGGGATTTCGAATCTGCTGTATGTGTTTATACGCAGCTTGTGTGCGTGTGTACATACCTCTGTGGGTGACAATATGTTCTTCTTTTCCCTCGTTCAAGCATAATTTCCATGATGACACTTTAAATAGAGCCCTCGCAGGTGTACTTCTTTGTGGGGCCATCATATGTGTACTTGTCCATGTTTTTCGCAGTTACATCAAATCATAATTGAAGTGGGAAATGGACCCCATGCAGGTGTCTGTATTGTTGACCGCAGCCTGTTTAGAGCCTTGTTGATGATGA
The DNA here is from genome assembly GCA_003416845.1 of Oplegnathus fasciatus. Lineage (NCBI taxonomy): Eukaryota > Metazoa > Chordata > Actinopteri > Centrarchiformes > Oplegnathidae > Oplegnathus > Oplegnathus fasciatus. The sequence continues at coordinate 57,485 of NTHP01000394.1, read as the reverse complement.
TTAGAGGTAATCTGCCTACGTGGAGCAACATGGTGCCAGAGTTGCAAGTATAATTATACTGTATGAGAACAGACAGAGTGGGGGGTGGGGGGTGGGTAGAGAGAGGAAGAGCCATTGAACGTGAGTGGTGAGAGACTATTTATAGCTGATCCTGACTGTTTCTAGATGAGTGGCTGCTACTCACGTAGAGAGGCTGTGATTGGTGGATGAGTGGTTGGCCCTCAAGAAGAGAGGTCGTGGTTGGTTTGCTGATTTGTCTTGACTATGATCTCGCATATTAATTTTTAAGAATGTTGTTTTGAGGCGTATGTTATTACTGCAAACATATTTAAGTAGTAAGGATGTTTTTGGTTTATTACAACTTGGATCTTATTGTTGTAGTTTTGGCTATAGTTTTTTTTATCAGGTATGATAACATTATGCTACTACTTGGCGTAGTCTTGTGCGTGCGCAGTGTTTCTGTGCAATAAAGATTTATTACTCTTATATTACTTTTTTGGGTGGACACACTTTCAATTTTACCTCCAAATAAAGTGGTTTAAAGCAATAGTTCAACATTTTGGGAAATTCGCTCATTTGCTTTTTTGTGGCGTGTTCGATGAGAAGATAGATACCACGCCCATGTCTGTGTGCTGAGTGTGATGCTACAGTGCTCCTGAGCAAGAAATAGTCTGGTACATAACCCCCTGTAAATTAACGTATTGTCATTTTTAGACTCCTGTTTTTGTACGGATTAAATAAATCAGATATAAAGTGTTAATTAATGAGCCTTAGAGGTGCTGGTAGGTAGATTTTGTTACCTTTGGACAAAGCCAGGCTAGTTGTTTCCCCATGTTTCCAGTCTGTGTGCTAAGCTAAGCTAACCGGTTGCTAGCTACATTATTACTGTACAGACATTAGATTGATATTGCTCTTCTCATGTAACTCTTGGCAAGAAAGTGAAAAAGCGTATTTTCCAAAAATGTTCAACTAAATAATCAGACTAACTTGTTGACTTCTTCACAACCTGTCAGATCATGTGACTGCTCATATTTTAATTGCCATGTTCCCACATCTCAGCAGTTGTTGAGTACAGTATTATAATAACTGACGGAAAGAATGGCCAAAACTACAAAAATAAGAACCAAGTTGTAATAAACTATAATTATTCTTTTAATTTTGCTAACCTTGGGCTCTTTCTGGTATAAAAAGGGCAATTATCCACTAGTAGACTGGACAAATTATTGTATTATTGTCAGTTACAGTTACTCATTCATTTCCTTCTGCCCCACAGGTACTACAGCGCCACCATCCTGCAGATGTCAGGAGTGCGGGACGACAGGCTGGCGATCTGGCTGGCTGGACTCACCACCCTCACCAACTTCCTGTTTACCCTGCTGGGCGTGTGGCTGGTGGAGAGAGTGGGGCGCAGGAAGCTCACCTTGGGCAGCATCGTAGGTGAGTCACTCAAAATGTCCGCATCAGGTAGTGACATCCACAGATCCTAATGCTCATTTTTTGCATGTTGTGTGTATCATTTTTTCGACAGGTACGTGTTTGAGTTTGAGTCTGTTGGCTATCGGTTTTCTGATGTCTGCCCAGCACAGTCCTCCCGTCACCTTCCACCCATTAGACCCATCTATGGCCAACTCTACCTGCTCCAAATACCAGTGAGTACATACTTCAATGGACCCACTGCTGCTTGAAAACTGGCTCCACTGCTATGAAACAATGATCTTTCATCATCTCCCTTTATTACCAGCCATAAGCAAAAAATACTGGGCAGTTACAGCACAATTATCCCACATATCCTGATGTTACCCTCCAAATAAGAGCTGTTAAAAACTGCTCACAGCCTAAAATTGATTGGTTTGAGCAATGAAATTACTCCCACTGCTAATTGCCATCCCAAAGATATATAAAAAAAGAGCTTTATATTGTTTAGATATTGAACAATTCAACATTCAGGTGTCTCCTGAGGATTCAGCTGCACATATCTGAGATGTTTATTTAATAATTAGATACTTTGTAAGCATATTAAGGAAGTGTGGAAGGGTTTAAAGAGTACTCTGCGGTTTTATTCTCCTCTCCAGCAGCTCTTCACTAGGGTTGATATTACGTGCCATTATTCACCTTTTGTCACATTATGCACATAAAAAAGAGAGAGCTAAAGCAAGACCACTGTTCACCTTAGAGCACTTCTGCTCTTTGTAAAAGCACTCAATATTTTACTGTGTCAGAATATCAATCCAGAGTGCAGGAGAGCACACTGAGTGGTGGAGCACTTCTGAGGATAAAACTCTTCTAAAAGGATATTTGGGTTGAAGTTATTCACACATACATTAATATGGATCTCTGCATTTTTCAGTAGAGTACTCAAGGTCAAAATTAGTACCAGCGTATGTATGCAGAGTCTGGCTGAAGGTCAGATTTTTGCCCTTTACCCACCAAGAAGATCGGTTCATAACACAGAGTGAGACATGAGTCATATTATTCAAGACACAACATTTATTCTGTTTCCTCTGACTGATTTATTAATAAGTGGATAAAACAATGGGTTGTCATGGAAACAATACTGTAAAGATGCTGTTTAAATATTGTTCCTGTCTATATGACTTTTATCCCGAACCTTAGGACTAAATCAGCTACAATTCACTTCATTGTCTCCATTGGCAACAAAAGGCAAACACACACACACACACACACACACACACACACAGAACCTGATTGTGTTTTCATGGAAGCCAGAGATCAGGTCCCTCTATGTCCCAATTTACTCTCACTTACACGGACACAAGATGAAACTCATGTGTAACGACGGTCTTTCATCATAACAACAAACAGCGCCTAATGGACTCGCTGTCCAGCACCCACACACTGTAACACACACGCCACCGCGTACGCACAAACACAAACACAGTGGTAATTTGAAGAGATGAGTGCTTTTACCACACTGTAGTGGCTTCATTGAGTTCACTTTACTCCATATGAGCCCACACACTCGCCGACCACGGCAGCATCACAGGATCATCCAGAGCCACCACAGGCCTCTCACACTCATTGTGGATGGGATGTCCCATTTAAGGATGTACTCTTAAGGAGTCTCCACAGGGGTTTGACTATATGATGCAATCTCTTGGATATGTTACCTTTAGATTAATAATTGACTATTCCCTTAGTTACTGTTGCTGTGCCTGTCGTCATCACTTGCATTCACTCCAGCTGACTGTTAAATGTTTCCAACTGACTTGCTTAAAACAATAACCCTGTGAAAGGGGTCTTAAATATGCAATTGGTGGATACATACATGATATTGTGCTAAAAGGCCGAGGCTAAAGCCAGGCAAAAGTCATCACCAGCTTACGTTAGTGCAGATAAACACACTGTTTAATCCATGCCTTTCGCTTTTACTCTCGTTTTTTGGGGGGGAAAGAAAAAAAGTGTAATTAGTCAGATGTCCACAGAATAATAGATTTCATTATGGGTTTTGCACACTTTTTATGCATCCATGATCAAGGAGAAAATACCACGCTTTATATAATTTATGATATTTATTAAAAGACCAATATTATACACATCTTCAGATTGCATCATTTGAATCTTAGCTGAAGCTAAGCTGTTGCATGTCTCTCCTCACCTTCCCACAGTATTTACTTTTGCTTCCCTCCGGTACTAATACGTGGTTTTATTTTAGTCTTGTTGACCTCAGTGTGTAATTAGAGCAAGGTGCCCTGCACAAGGGGAGTCAGCACACTGCAAAAATAGACCTCTGAAACAAAACACACATTTCATGCACTTCCATCAGGATCACAACAACAACAAGCTTGCTTGGACAACATGGTGTGCCCTTGTGAAAATTTAATTTGTCACTAAGTCAGCATTTAAACCCTGTTCCGTGTGGACTGCTAATCACATAACAGACTACGGCCCATGACAAGATGTACTTCTAATTAACAAAGACAACAGAGGGATAAGACAGGATCACGATGTAATGAAGATAAATGCCACACATTTGTATTTTGCTGTTCATTTTGATTGATCACTTCCTGTATGGGGAACAGTCCATACATTAATTCCATTTGTGTAATGAGGCAAGTCTCAATTAGAGTCTCAATTAGAGGGGGTGGGATGCTGTTTTCTGTTACAGTCCCATCTTGTGAAGTAGTATAGGCAGTATTGTCAGTATCATACAACACAAAGCAATCCAAACAATGAAAAGTAAAGGAATGTGACTTCAGGAGCTGCCGTGCTGCGTGATTGATTATGTTCGGGGGGGAAATTATAGCTAATGTTTGTGGTGTCTGCTGTTTGGCTTGCAGGCTGTGCGAGCCATGCATGCTGGACCCTGGATGTGGTTTCTGTTACCGTGAGAATGGCTCGGCTCTCCTCACCTCCTCCTGCGTGCCAGTCAATAAGGCCTCCACCGAGCAAGCAGCATGGGGCAGGTGAGTCACAGGATGATGCGCGAGTCTGTGCGTGTGTTTAGGATGCAGCTGAGGGGGGGGGCTACACTGTTGTGGAAGAACTCTTTGATAACATAGAATTAGAATGTATATTTAGAGTTTTTTAATGTGAAATGACACAGTGTCAAGTGATTAACAAAAGCCAATGAGTGTGCCTCCCTCTTCCAGATGCTCCAACTCCAGCCTGATGAGAGATCAGACCTACTGGGCCTACAACTACTGTCCCACCTCCTACTCCTGGCTGGTTTTACTGGGTCTGGTGCTCTACCTGGCTGCTTTCGCTCCAGGTAAGAGACCGAACCTGTGTTGTTTTTCTGTCTGAGATTCACTGTACTGTATGTGATAAAGCTTTTGTGTTTGGTTGTAGTTAAGCTTGTCATTTCGGTGTCACTTTTATCCTTCAGCCATGCTAAGATGCTAACCAAATATTGTGTAGTGTTTGTGTTATTTACTTTAAAGCTGCAATATGCAAGTTGAGATGGGAGGTTCTTTCTTGACCTTGGAAACATCAGTCTCACCACAAGGTCCATTAAGAAGCCGTTCTGGAGCTTTCAATCATCTCACACAATCTTCCTCAGCAGATGGAGTTTGATGGAGAATTGTAGACGTTTAAATTTTCATTTTTCTTAGCACCTCAAGGACTTCTGGTCCATGTTGGCTTAACTGTTGAGATAGAAAGGTCATTCTTGACCTTAGAGACAGCTGCACTTTAAGGACTTAAGATAAGAGATAGAATAAGATAATCCTTTATTAATCCCACAGTGGGGAAGTTTTCAGTGGACTCCTGGTCCACGTTGTTCCCTGAAGTGCTGAAATTTGAACAGCTCTTTGATCTACAACTGGACAAACTTCATCTGCTGAGGAAGATTATGTGTTACGATTGAAAGCTACCAAAACAGCTGCTCATTGGTCCTTGTGATGAGATTGTCGCTGATATTAGCAACAAGTACAGCCTCCCAGATCCACTAGCATGGCTGTAAATTCTTCCTTAATGGTATTTCAATTTTTTTTTTTTTTCATTTTTAGGCCAAATGTGGACAAATAGGAATGTGATATCAATGTGTAAGAGTAACCCAAGATATGCTATACCTCCTGTTCAAACTTGTCTCCATCTCCTCATAAAGTAATCCCTCATCTCTCTCTCAGGGATGGGTCCAATGCCATGGACCATCAACTCGGAGATCTACCCTCTGTGGGCGAGGAGCACGGGGAACGCCTGCGCCGCCGGAGTCAACTGGACCTTCAACATCCTGGTGTCCCTCACCTTCCTCCACCTGGCTCAGTACTTCACCTACTATGGTCAGTTTCTGTGCTGCTGAATTTTGAGCAAACCAAACACCTTTAGAGCTTTTATTTTTCACTTTATTGAAGAATAGAAGGACACAAAGTTGGGAAACTCTATCATGATTTCCTTTTCATCAATGCTGTCAGTCCTCATCCAGTCCCGTCAATCCTTATGCATCCCCCTGAGCAGATCTTGTGTAACATACGTTCATCCTTACCATACGTCAAGACCAGTGAGGAGGTAACAGCTGACTGATACCCTGAGGTGTTTCCAGCCTTTTTTTTTCCCCTCCAACCCTCTTCCATACCTCCTCAGTCAATGTGTCTCAACAGCAGGTTTCTCCTCAGACAGGAAGGAACTGACCTTTCGTGGAGCTGGCGATCGATCCATCAGGGGTGATTGTGGAGGTCGTGGGTGGTTGATGATCGATTTGAGACGTTCATCTGGTTTATAAGAATCATTCACCAACAACGAAGAAACTGTGTCAAAGCTGAAAAAACATAATGATGTTGTCATAGAAATGGTAATGGTATTTAGCATAATGCTTAAAAATGTCATTCTGCTTTGACAAGGAAAGAATAGAGATCACAGTGGCCTGGAAATCTCATTAAACCTGCCTGTGTTTCTGTGTGAAGGCTTGTTTGTAGGTGCGTTAGTACTGCCTTGTTAACCCCGCTGTAATGCCATTTTGACAGGAGCATGTTACTTCTGCTTTAAAGTATGGTGACCAGCAGCCGGAAAGCAGTATTTCAATTTGGTGTAACATTTTCATTTGTCAGCACGCACACACCTCCGTAGAAGTTTGTGGGCAGTCGACATCCAGCGTGAGCTGCTGTCACCACCGGCGTTTCTTTTTCTGTCGATGAATGAGAACAAGCAAACGTATTTATAAAAAGTGACACAACTCTGGTGAAAGTCGCAGCAGTGTGTCCCTTGTGCTTGTGGGTGGCTGTCCTTAGTGACAGAGTGTTCTTTTGTTTTGTCTTCCCAGGAGCCTTCTTCCTCTACTCCAGCCTGGCTTTGCTGGGTTTCTTCTTCATCTATGGCTGCCTGCCAGAGACCAAAGCCCGGCGCCTGGAGGAGATCGAAGCACTGTTCGAAAACCAGCTCTGTTCCTGCGGCGCCTCTGATTCGGACGAGGGGCGGCAGGTCGAATACATCCGGGTCAAAGGTTCAAACTACCATCTATCGGACAACGACGCATCTGACGTGGACTAGGGAGAGTTTGAGTGTTGGTAACCTCCCTCTGGGTGTTTCGTTCGCTTCGGTGATCACTGAAACATGCAGAGCGGTTGGGTCTGTAATATATATTTTTTTTTTTGGTGTGCGAGCTGAGGAGCCACTGGGTTCCCCTCACTATGAGGTTATAAGAACCACAGTTTAAAAGGCCTTTTGCTTGTATCATTCATTTGAGTACACTTTCAATTCAGTCAATTCAGGAATCTCAAATCAATGACAATGCGTTAGCAGTTAGCAGAAGGAGTACGTTTATTATTCTCTGAATTGAGGGTGAACTGACGCCAAATCTGGAGTTAAACCTGCTTTAGTAGACAGATGAATTTTCAACCACGCACCACAAATATCTCTAAAAACATTTTTCCACACATAACAGACAGGGGATCAGTGTCTTTTTCGTGGACACTTGGACAGGAAACATGACTGTTGAACACACACTGTATGGACAAAATATAAGGGACACTTCCTCTCTCATGAAGTCCACCGATGATGATCGGTATTAGTAAGGTGTCCCTAATATTTTGTACATTTTCTGACTAAATATCACTATGATTTATGTATGATGTTGTACATACAGTAAAAAATGACACAGCCAACCTACAGCATTATGTCAGAACACGTTTCCATTGAGAACTCCATTTAAAAAGGTACAGTAAATGTGGTCTTGAAAACCAGGTTCGTGCGTCCACAAAACTTTTGTTGACATGACAGCAGTTGTAAGTTAATGTTGATCTATAGTACCATTATGCCTTTCTATATGAAACACATCTCAGTTAAGTGTCGTTTAAGCTTGTAGCATAGCACACTAATGTCAGTTCCTCATCCGATGACAGTCTTGGTTTGTGGTCGTTCTGATATTTTTTATGAAAAGCAAACACCAGAGATGTACAGTATATTGTTCAAGTTTAGAAAACTTGTATTGTCAGTTGGTGCCTAAATAAAAACACTCACCAATCTAGTAGCACTGAGAGGAATATAAGTTCTGTTGCTATGTTTTTTAATGTATTTGTTTATTTAAATAATGTTATTTCTCAATCAGCTTTGCAACAACTTAATAATTATTTTAGCATAGTCTGTTTTTTTTTCAGTTTCAGGCCCTCTGTTGCTTACCTGCCTCTAAAACTCAGTATTTAACATAATACTATGGAGAGTACAGTCTCATGTCACTGTGTCACTATGACCCCATGTTATAAACCTATGTATGTCATGAACCATTGTTGATTGCTGGTTGTTGTTGCTGGATATTAAACAATGTAATGTCCAACACAGAAAGTGGTAAACCATAAAACACTGGTTTTATGATTGAGACTTGTATTTTAAGTATTTGGTTCTATCTTCAACATGATAATATTAGTGCCTGTGTATTGTGAAGGTGCCTAATGGCCGTTTTTCAGTCCAAATCCCTGAAGTGGATGTATTATATCATGTTATGATAATTAGGTCTATGTAGCTTTTTTTTATTTGACATGTACATATTTGCATTTCACCTGTGATGGAATATTATTTTTTTACTATCATGTATTTTTATTTTTGTCTTCCTCCATAGCCTTATGTACAAATAGCAGAGCATATCATTTATGTGGTTCTCGTGTCAAAAGTCGAGGAGTAGGCTTTAGCGTAATTTGCCAGTGTTGTTTTGTAAAATTGTAAAACTGTGAGGTTACATCTTGTTAGTCAAATACACATAGTTTCTGTGTAGCAAAAACAGTTTGAAAGTAGACTACGGAGTAACTTTGTGTAACAAAACAAAACAGGTAAATGAGGCTTTAACAAGCTGCGCTGTTACTGTGTCCAATAACCAGGTTTCTCATGGCCAACCATGGGTCCTAACCCATCAAGAATTAGTAAGATATAACACCTCTTTTTAATAAACTTTTCAAATAACAAGCTGCTCATCAAATGCCGTGGCACTACGGAGTGACATTTTCGGTGACCCGTCAAAGCTGAATGAAGTGTTTGCATCAAGTATTGTGATATTTTGGTATTGTCAAGGTGTCACATTTACATATGGATGCCTATAGAAATGGTTCATCAGTATAACAGGAATTAGTACCATATTATTCTCATAAATGGCAAGACAATAATAAAATGGCATACAAACACCTACATGTGAAAAACCAAACTTTTAAAATATAAACGTTGATTTCCGAAAAAGCAGCTTTAAAAGACCATTTTCAGCCCATTATTTACAAATCTTTATGTTTTATAGCTGCTGATCATTTTCCAAAACATGCTGTAAGTTTTCAGATAGACTTGTTTTACCTTGCAAGCAGCCATTGGTTTCCATTCATATCAATAAGCAATGAAAATCAACTTGCACAGACTTTAACCTTGCTTGAAATAGGTACAAAATGATGGTGAAGATTTAAAATAATGCAACACAAAACGTTAAAAATCTCATGGTATGCTTGTGAAAATGATCTGCAACAATGTAAGGCAAGTGTGATTTGTAATTGAGGGACTAAAACATGGAGACTAGTTTAAAGGTGGAGATAAATAGCTTGACTATAATTCAGAATGTGAAGGTATTGTTTTATCTGTTCAATTTTCATTTGGTCCAGGATAAGTTGTCTTAAAACCACACAAACTAGTTTTGTACTGAAAGTATTATTACACAGATGAAGCTCCACAACAAAGATTGTGTAATGAAACTCGTGTTGACCAAATATTTAACGTGATTGTTTCAGGCGGCACCTTGTCAAAGATCATGTGGTGTTCAGCCGTTAACATCCAGTCGTGCTAACGCTGTCCTCTCCCACAGTGGGGACATTTAATGTGTACTTATGGTGAAATGGTTGCAATTTTTTTCAATGTGAGCCAACTATGTGTTTCTACAGTTTACGAGGAATTACAAAAATACTAATAAAAAGAGTGCTGTATAGTATATTTGATTAATGTTTATGCTGTAAATGTTTTGCTAGAGTTTATATTCTATAAAAAATAAATATCTTCATGAAATCTTAACACTTGAATATGTATATGGGGAAAGAAATAAACTTATGAATCAGAGTAACGCCTTGGGGCTTTATTTCACTGACTCTATCATAACACTTTGAACAAACACTATGAATAATTTATGTGCTTTATATGCTTGAAACAAACTATTAAATAATGCTTTGAATAAAAAAACATGCACAGAACAGGCATATTTTTTATTTCCTGCATCCAGCCTTCCTTAATATCCCTCCGTCTTCCTCTGCTTGAGCAGGAGCAAAATGTCGGCTATTTCCTGAAGTGTTTCAGCCTCTTCTGAGAGTCTGTTAACTCTGGTGGCAGATGTGACCTCCTCCCTCTCTTCATTTGAGAGGTCTTCCATCAGACAGCCATTTTCTTGCCCTCTCTCATCTCTGCCCTCTTTATTCTCTTTACCTTAATCGGAAACAAGAGCAGAAAATATGGCTATTCAACAAAATCACCCGTTTTCATTTCTGTCTGTCAGTGGAATCTGCAGAATTAACATATGTAAATATGAATCTTAAGTTTCTCAATGTAGACATGAAGTGACACGTTTAATCTTTAACTTTCATGTTATACCTCTGCCATCAGTGATGCTCAGGGCATCTGGAAAGGGGTTTATGGGTCTCTGCAGGATCACTTTGCCATCACTCTTGTTAGCAGTGAATTTGTTTATAATGCTGCTGCCTGCTAGAGAACCAGCCCTGGATATCTTCTTGCTCCAGGGCGTATGCTTCCCTCCGCTCCTCGCCTGGCCTGATGAAGGTGTGTGTGTATTTGGCTCTGCAGCAGTATCAGTCTGCCTCCCTGTGGCCGGATGCTGCACTGACACATCAACAGGTGGCAGAGTCAAGTTGAACCCACTGGCTTTGGTTGCACTGTCTACAACTAAGCTGCGCTGAGTCGAGGCATCGCGCGTCTCAGCCGTGGAGTTGTCGACGGTTTGAGTTCCCGCATCTTGAGTTTCATTGGATGTTTTCTTGCATTTGCACGGCTTTGAGCGTTGAGCTGTGTTGCTTCCCATCTGTTGGCTATTACTTTCTAAGGTTTTATCTGGGCAAGCCACATTCTCTGTAACTTTCTGATCATCTCTGAAGTTCATTTTGGGATTTAGGAGCGGGGTGAGAAGCCTGGGCTGTGTGGGCCTTTGTTTAGGATTCCCCTGTGGGCCCAGTTTTGGGTTTAGGCTATCTGCACAACAGGCTTGGTCCATACATAAAGCCTGGAGACATGGCGGACAGCAGCCGTCATCCTAAAATACAGTTAGAAAAGGGCACAGTGGTGATGGTGATTTACGCTCTGAGTTTAATTAAAAGCTATGCCGTATGTGTTACAAAATTAAGACCAAACTCTACTGTGACTTTAATGTGAGGTTATCTCTCTCTCTCTTTTAATTCTGAGGTGATCCTGCAGTCACAGTACAACAGCAGGAAGGACAAAACTTCTGGGTGTAACCGAACTTACATCATTTGAGTCTGAACTGAGGTAACCTCCTCTACAAGAGTAACTTGGCGAACAGTCACAGTCATTCATGGGGCCGTCGTTGTGTTCAAGACAAGCTGTGCGATTGAAAGAAAAAAAAACATCTATTCAATTTATTGTCTATTCTCCGGCATATACACAATAAATGGGAAGCTTAATTGGAGATGCTTAAGAAACTTACAAAAGTTCATGTCAGCGCAGTTGGAGAGCTGTGAATAAAACAGAATTAACATGTAAAACTGCAACTGCCCACATCAAAAGTGCACCGTACCCTCATATATACCTCTGTCAGGACAAATTAACCCAATACTGTTAGAAGCTCTGTACAACAGCTCATGATGATTGGAGAACCAGCTTATATTTTCTTAATCATCTACTTAGCACAGATTTTATTATTTTTTCTTCTTCTTTCAATTCAATGTTAGTTCCTTGGCAGTTACAAACTCTACCACTTGGTGGCAATAAAAGGCTTACTTAACACATGAATGTGGCAGCTTACCTCCACTCCAGGGCACTGTGAGTCAGGGACAGTTCTGACAGTAAAGAAAGAAAACATGAAAACAAATAAGCATATTACATATCAATGACAACAAAGTGTTTGATTGTATTTTATGCATAAACACCTACTGTGGTGTTGAAGATTTAACTAGTGTTTCATCTTTGAGATATATCTTTGATTTTCCTCTCCCAAAACCTGAAATCAAATTTAATGTTAACCTGAAGAAAAACATGAAGTGTGGTTGTGCAAAAGTTTCAAACAGCATCCACCTTCTCTTTCACATTCGTCAGAACTGAAGCCCTTAAAGACGTCTTCCTCAAACTGCTGCTCGCTTTCTAACTGGTTAAGAGTGAAGTCCAACCTGGGCTCCCTGTCCTCTGGTTGGTTGAGAGAAAAGGTGGCCTCATGTCTTGCGTGGTCCCTGACCTCTGTGTTACTGTGATAACACACATTAGAGTGGTTATAAAACCACCAGTTAATTCAAGGATAGAAAATAATCCATCAAATTCTAGTGTTCTCACTCCTGGCCCGGACATCCAAACAGGACTTGGGCTGCTGAGGGTGTCTCCAGTTGGTAGCGGGGTGGGTTTGATTCACAGGACCAGGGGATACTGTCTCTCATACCTCTGGGCTGGGAGAAAGGCTGAAACTAGCAGAATAAATTCAGAGTGGATATTAAAGTAGCATCATATTTCATAGTTTCCTAGGTATGTTACAAATGGCATAATGTGGTTAAATTAATGTGAGATATTCTTTAAAAAAGTATTATTCTCTTTTCACTACTTTGGTCTGCACCAGCCCTGAGGTGTCCCAGGGTGGAGGGGAGCAGTGGGGATGTAGCTGTGCCTGCGTCTGGCTTCTCTGCTGGAGATTCAGCTGCAGGGGGAACATTCCTGAGGAGACCAGTTTGATTTGGCCTAAATTGACTGATTGTATAAAATATACTGATGCAGAGTAAAAAATGCACAGTCATTGTTGTTTAATTCAATTCATGAGAGTTTGTTCCATAAAATACTTTGCAACACCACCTTGGCCTGAGGAAGCTGATGAGGTGGAGGAGAAGGGGCTGAGGGGGTCGGTTATGGGTGGCAGGTAGTCAGACGCACTGTTGTCTGAGAAAGCTGACTCTAGCACTGGTGACAGCTAGGGGACAGAAGAAAAAGTGACTTTTTAGACAGAATGTTGTTCATGTTCAGCAAACTTTCCAAAGATATCTTTTTTTTTTAAAGTGCAATATGAATAGCTGGAAAGTGCCGACCTGCCGACACTTGAAGCCTTGTGGGATAACGTGCTTCCTCGTTCTTGTTCCTTGAACACTAGAAATTGACACATAATGAACACAGTGAATGTTGTTAGATTGCGCTCTGTGAAAAAGGTATTCAGTATTAATTCATGAGGTGATGGATGATGTTTGGGTTGCATGATACTGACTTTATGCAGCCAAAAACCCTTGGCTTGACCTTTAATTCATAGGCCACAGGTTGCACTTGAATACCATGTTAAGGAGGTAGTTTTAAGTAACTACCACAACAACAATAAAACTGCAGTTTGGAAATCTCAACAGCTACAACGCGATCAATATTCTGGTTGTGACTGTACAGTAGGTGCCACACTTCAGTTCTACCTGTACTGAGGTTGGCTCTCAACAAGACTCAGCTGTGATGGAGAGCAGGGGCTCATTGGGAGCACCAGGGGCTCATTTCTCCTATGCTTAGATCTTCCTTTACAGCTGCCAAGAACTGCCACTTTAGGAGGATCTGAAAAACACAATTATTGTTTACTTACATCATTTCCATCATTTGAGGGATTGATGAACGTAGGCACTGGTGGAAAGACAAGTCTGTGATCATATATATGAGCCACAAAACATTCACATTTGCAAAATAGTGTTATTTGATGTTTTACTATTTGGAAAATACTTAATGTTTATGTCCTGTACCTTCTGAGTCTGATACTTCTGATCTATGGCTACATTTTTCTAGCTTTCAGAGACATTTCATTTATCTAAAGTAACGGGTAAAGGTTCAAAATGCAGCTGCCAGACTATTAACTAGAACTAGCCGTCGGTCCCACATTACCCCTGCATCCCTCCACTGGCTTCCTGTAAAATTCAGAATAAATTATTACTACCTGTTGATTACATATAAGGCACTGCACGACCTTGCCCCGAGTCACATTTCTGATCTCCTCGTTCCTCATTCCACTTCTCGACCTCTCCGATCCTCAAATCTCCGCTTTTTATCCTTTTATCCATCTCCTGCTCTAACTGCAACACAAAAGGTGATCGCACCATTGCTGTCTTAGCTCCAACCCTCTGGAGTCATCTTCCCCAATCAATCAGATTTGCTGAATCTTTGGACTGTTTTAGGCGGCTTCTAAAAACAAATCTTTATAGGCAAGCCTTTTTATAGATTCTCCACCCCTGTCTTGGCCTGTCCCTCATTGTACTGTTTTTATATTGGAATTTATTTTTATGTTTTCCTTTTTTCTTTTCTTTTTCTTTCATTATTTACACATTTTTATTTTTCATGTATGTGTGTATGAAGCACTTTGTAACTGTGTTTTTAAAAAAGTGCTACATAAATAAAGCTTTACTTACTTAGCTACTAAAGATAGTACAAGGGAAGGAGGGATTACCTTTCTTTATTCTCCTGAACTAATGTAATGTTTTCCCTTACAGCTTCTTTTGTTGTATTTCTGGTCACCATAACTGTTGACTTGGGGTGTATCTGCCTGCACTTGCTGTTATTTCTCACCTTTGTTTTCTTTCTTAGCAGCAATCTGGTTGACGATGAACAAAGTCACCAGGTCCATACTGCCTGAACTAGTGTCCCGAGGGGATGCTGGCAGAGCAATTCCCAAGTTTTTCAGTTTCTGTTGCATTTTTCTCTTTTCAAAGAACTCCTGGAAAAAGAGCAGCACTTTATAGTTATCATAGCTATAGATATTACTTGTCTTGTAAAGTCATGTACATTTTATTTAGCTGTCTCACCCTCTGCCTTTTTGCATCATTCTTCATCACTAACCGGTTCCTGCATTAAGAGTCGTCACAACGTTAACGTTAACTAGCTAAGCTAACGTTTATGGGCTAACGTTAACCAAGACATTCCCCCCTCTCTTACCTTGAACCCCCAACCCAATTCATTTTCAACGACTGTAACTATCAGAGGAACAACAAAAACTTCAGTGTGACAACAGCAAAGCTTTAAATAATGTTACAGTACACTGTACACAGAGTACACTGGTAGCTTAATGTTTTGCTAGGTTAGCTATCTAACGTTAACTAACATAACAAAGGCTGTTAGGTGCGCGAGGAACAACTACTATCCTTTCACGCGCCACTCAGAAATGTTCATAAACGTGTGTAAATGTATTTTAACCACTTGTATAAAAGCTGTCAGTTAATATTGCTTCCAACTTTATATTTTCTTGGATATAAAGTTACTACGTGGCATATTTCTTTGTCTACAACCGAAATTTTGAGAAAAATAAAATACAGCGTGACTAATTTATTACGTCCATCACGCAACCAATCGCCTCTTGCCGGGGGCGCGACCAATGAAAAACGCCACTGCGAAAGCGTAGGGCGGAAATAAGCAGCGTCAAGTTAGCGGAAAGCGGAAATGGTCACAGGAAGTTAGGCGAATTCTTTTTACAAAATAAAACCACAAAGCCGTCGGCACGGGTTATATATCATTACAGTGCAGGGGAAGTTGACCTTGAGTTATTTTATTTTGACATCCATGACCGGAAGTATATTTAATGTAGTTTGTCTTACTTGACATTGGGACAAAAAGGAGCAGGATGTAGCGGTACATGTATCGGGCTCGCTTCACATCAATCCAACCATCAGAAGTCCGTCTCTCTTTTTATGTCGACGCCGGGAGTCGGGTTTGGGGGATGGGTGTTGTAAGGATCTTCAGCAGAGACGACTAACGTTTGAAAAAATGTCCAACATCCTCGATGCGGCGTCCAAAGTGAAATGGGACCGCACGGCTGCGGCGAAGCGAGCCGTGTTCCTTGCGGCTGCTGCTTACGGTGTCAAAACACTGTACCCCATCATCTGCAAGCAGCTCAGCAAAAACAAAGATGCCCGGAATAATCGCCGGGTTTCAAAAGCGGAAAACGGCTCCACTTGTTTGGTAAAAACACAGATAGACGTCGCGGATCACAAGAAGGCATCCCCGGGGGTAAATGCAGAATTTTTCAAGCAGATCCTCGAACTTGGTAAAATCCTCTTCCCCAAGCTGGTGTCTAAAGAGCTCGGTTTGCTCTCCTTGCACTCGGTGGCGCTGATATCCAGGACGTTTCTGTCTATTTACGTGGCCAGCTTGGACGGCAAGATTGTCAAAACGATCGTGGAGAAGAAACCCAAGAGCTTCATCCTCCAGCTGATCAAATGGCTCCTCATTGCCATCCCGGCCACGTTCGTCAACAGCGCCATCCGGTACCTGGAGTGCAAGCTGGCTCTGGCCTTCCGCACCCGGCTGGTGAACCATGCCTACCGGACCTACTTCACCGATCAGACCTACTACAAAGTCAGCAACATGGACGGGAGGCTCGCTAACCCGGACCAGTCTCTCACTGAGGACGTAATGATGTTTTCCCAGTCGGTGGCCCACCTCTATTCTAACCTCACCAAGCCCATACTGGACGTGATGCTGACCTCCTACACGCTGATACAGACCGCCAGGTCCAGGGGGGCCAACGCAAGCGGGCCGACCCTGCTGGCCGGGCTGGTGGTCTTTGCCACGGCTAAGGTCCTGCGTGCCTGCTCGCCCAAATTTGGCAAGCTGGTGGCCGAGGAGGCTCATAGGAAAGGCTACCTGCGCTATGTGCACTCCAGGATCATTGCAAATGCGGAGGAAATCGCTTTCTACAGGGGACACAAGGTATGCAGGGCTGTAATGGCCTATAGGGGTTGCATTTACTGTGGCAGGCAGGCAGCAGTGATCTCCAGCTGTGGTCAGTATAGAATACAACCACCAAACTACATCCATATTCTCCATTAATAGATCATTGATAGACCATGTGCTACTGAGTACTCAGTATGATATATAGTCTGATTGTCCACCATAATATTTATGTCAGTCAACATAGATGAATTTACTTTATTACACTAATAAAAATATTTAACACTTAATTTAGTTTTCTTTACCCCCCCCCTCCCAACCTCTGCATTTCTGCAGGTAAAATCCAGTTATAAACAACATGAGACATTTTGGATTATCTCTATCAACCACATCCAGTAACAAAGTTTATATAGTGTCATAACATGTGAACATCAGTGTAATCAGATTGATAATTGCACATGAACAGTTGGCGATGACAGTGACTTCAGTCAATAAACGGGTTCAAGCTCAGATGAATTGAATGTTCCATCAGAGAAGTGCAGGAAGTGACTATGGTGCTGTTATGTATTGTAATATACTGTCCTTTGCAGGTGGAGATGCGTCAGCTGCAGAAGTGCTACCGGGCTCTGGCGGACCAGATGAACCTGATCCTGTCCAAGCGTCTCTGGTACATCATGATCGAGCAGTTCCTCATGAAGTACGTGTGGAGCAGCAGCGGGCTCGTCATGGTGGCCGTGCCGATCATCACGGCCACCGGCTTCGCTGACAACGGTAAGGAGGGCCTCAAGGTGCCCCGAACCTTTTCTTTTCAAAAACTCCCGCTTAAACACATCCTAGGCTATGAGGGAACCCAGGGAACCTCCGTTTGGTTGATGGTATCTGGTGCGTAGTAACTCTTTTTGTGCCACTAGCTGTGTGTTTCATTCTGTGGTGTGAGCACGTTTCACTGTGCACATGAGGATCATTAGCAGCTCCAAACCAACAGCTACCGCTTCCTCCTCAAGCAGGGGCTGATTAGCATGTGTGAAAACAGGAGCTGCCTCCCACACCTCCCTGATGACTTTTCAGTTGCATCAAAAATAAAAGCTCGAACTGAGTCCCTTTGTTTGCTGGTCAGGACTGCTGCCGTGCTAATGTTCCAGTGTCCCTGCTGATATTTAAATAACTCATTTCCATGGTATTCTAATGCTCAGATTGTATTGTCAATAGGCTCACAGGACAGAGACACAGATTTTCAGTCAGATAACAGAAGCCAAATGGAAAGTTTGATCACTTTTGTTGCTTAGATAAACACGTCCGTAGCATCACAGTCTCTTATATCAGTTGTTCCGCTCTCTCCTCTCTCTCTTTTGTCTCTCTTTCCGCCCTCTAGAAACAGCAGACGGGCAGACGCAGGTGATGGTGAGCGAGAGGACGGAGGCTTTCACCACCGCCCGTAACCTCTTGGCCTCGGGAGCCGACGCCATCGAGAGGATCATGTCCTCCTACAAAGAGGTGAGGACATGCTGAAGTGAATGCAGCTTTGCTGGAGTGCAGTATGTCTCTATCTCTGCTTCAGAGGCTTTCGTTTGCCCCTTCATTCACACATCAAAACACTCCTGTTGTTACTGGAAACTCTAACACAAAAGTCATTAAGAAATAAAGGTTATTCACTTCAAACTCAGTTGATTTACACATACAGGCTATTAAACAAACTATGTATTGCCCATAGTACTGTTGTTTTGAATGATCTTGCCCTGCGCCTCAGAGCTGAGAAACAAAGAAATGCTGCATCGCCACCTCGTACTGACCTCTCTAATCTAATTAAGATTTATAAGCCTACCTTTGATTATGACGTTCAGCTTTCAACCCACCTTTGAATGCAGCTGTTGTAAAAAAAACTATGAAGGACCTTGGCCCTCTCATGTGCCTCGATAACTGCATTGATTTGGTCATTTTTTTTCAAGCAGAAATGTCAGACAATCGCTGGCTCCTGCTTTTTCTTGATATTTGATAGGCCAAAAGATTAACCAATTAATCAAGAGAATTTTTTAAATAAAAACTGAAAATAATAATAAGTCGCAGCCCTTTATCCTGTAGTTGCACAGTAAATTCACACATCTGTCTCACTACTGGCAGTTGTAATATGTGTGTGTGACATGCTTACTACGTTATATGCTAGGAATTATGGTTTTCAGAGTCAGCTCAAATGAAGTGTAATATGAGAAGAAGCTTATCTCTTAGTCAGATTTGATATTTGATATTCTTTAAGCGCATGTGCCTATGTGCTATCACAATATCCACGGTAAGGTGAAACCACATTTTTAATATTAAATTTGCATCTCATTTGTAAAGAATATGACTTGCCAGACTACAGCTTTAGATATTCATGTGATGGACAGATGTATAAGCATGGGCGGCTAGGTCATTTCATTGGCTTGGGACAAGTGGTCGAACAGATGGGTGGGTGGGTGGGTGAATGCACAGACTGACTGATTGACAGATGCGTACTGTACCGTGTGCCCGTCCCTCTGTGCTCTCCCTAGCGCGA
This sequence comes from Oplegnathus fasciatus, assembly GCA_003416845.1. Classification (NCBI taxonomy): domain Eukaryota; kingdom Metazoa; phylum Chordata; class Actinopteri; order Centrarchiformes; family Oplegnathidae; genus Oplegnathus; species Oplegnathus fasciatus. The sequence goes on along the minus strand of NTHP01000394.1, from coordinate 38,203 downwards.
GGCTCACCGTGCATGCACAGGAATGTGTTTGAGTCCTGACTGAAAAAGCAAAGAAAGAAATCGCTGAATGAAAGGCCTCGTTCACCGAGGGCCAAATCCCTGATCTCTCGTTGCATTTTAATCCCAAAAAAAAATAAAAAAAAATAGCGAGACCCATTCATGCATTCTCTCTCTCAGGCTGCATTTTGAGGTCCATAAGAGGATTTGGCTGCAGCACATTTGTGGTGAAGCTGTGTTGCAGTACAGCTGGTTTGTACTTGTGTACTTTTGATCATATGCTCACCCCTGTTTTGGGATGTGCTTTTTCAAGCTATTCGGTAGTTTCCTTCATAACACATGTAGTGTTTGAGCAGGTGAATTTGCATGTCTCTGTGTGTGTGTGACTTGTCTGTGAACAAGATTTTTGCACTCTGTGCTTGTGGTGAAGAGGAGGAACTCTTTTAAAAGCGCGAGGGGGTTGCTGTCTGCTTCCTTAAGCGTGAGTCACTTCCCATTGTACCACTTTACTCACACCAGAATGGCAACATGCAGGGCCCGATTTTACAAGTACGCAGAAGGCTCAAACTGCTGTGAAATGTTAGAAAACGCGAGCCAGGCCCACACGTATTATTTTATTTCTGTAATGTGCGTATCTGTGGCAGAGCAGATTGTCCTGACTGTCGTCTCATTGCACATTTCTCTGGCGAAAAACACTTCCCTGGAGGATACGAGTTTTAGCCTGCATTCAGCTCTGCTCTGAGTGTGTGTTGCATGCAGTGTTGCTAGATGTGCTGCAGCAGGCCCCTGCATGCAGGGCCAAGAGGAGTGCGAGCGTGTGTGCAATTTAACAGACAGCAAGAATGGAGCGCATTCCTCAGGCAGTATGCCCTGCTCACGCCTCCAGACACTCTGCCTATTTAATATGACGGTGTACAGTGCGTGTATTTGTTTGGTGTGTGTGTGTTTGTGTGAGAGAGAGTGGTCAGATGGCCCTATGACATGTCCCAGCTCGTGTTAGTTTGTTACTCATCTTGCAGGCTCGGCTTTGTGTTTTCATTTTGTTCTTCGAAGGCCTGTTCGATGCCCGTCTGGAATTGAGCCCTCCCTGTTAGCTTCCTGTGGTTGTTGTTGTTTACTTTTTTACAGCTGTGTTTATAGCAGTTGTCCTTTAAACTATAATCCACGTGTTTTCTGCCCAACAATTGCAGAGTGGGTCTCGAAATCCAATACTTATTTGGAAATTGTGTACAATTTCCCTGTCATTGTCATCGTTCGCCTACATAAAGCTTAGCAGAACACTTGTGCCGCAAAAGGTGTTTGGTGGAAATTTTAAGGACAGGACTTCTGTTTGTTCTGAAGTTCGGAAGAGATCAGTTTTATCAGTTAGGAAGGAGGCAGGAAGCAACTTTTTGTACAAACTCACACGTGGAAAACATGGTTGAAAACTAACTTTTCAAGATGGCGCCATGTATAGTAGTTCTATCAGAGCAGGTTCCAGTCACTATCTTTTCCAAACAGGGTGGGAAATCAGCACCAGCCGCCAGCCAAATGCTGGTAAAATATGAAAGTGGCTGCCAGTAGATTTTACTGTTGAGTGGCTGGTGAAGTTGAACATTTATCTGCCAGTGGCTGGTGGATGTTCACGTTTTAAAAAGATAATTTCCAGCCCTGTTTCCAAATCATTTATTCATTGGAGTAAATGTCAGGTTTTATGATTTGACAGCACAACGGAGTGAAGTTGGTCCTCTGATCTAATCACGGGGGAAAAAATGAAACACAAAGACCTTTTATAGCCATTAATTCCTTAAGACTGAATCTACTGGCTCTCTCGTGTCACTGTCGGTCAGCCAGTAGTGAATCTGGGGTTGTGTGTGTGTCAAGTGTTCCTTTCCTCAGAGCTTAGCCTAGCTGTGAATAATCCTCCATCTGTTGATCTTTCAGCCTGCACTTCTGCATCTCTTTCTCACTTTCCCCCACCTCTCTCTCTCTCTCTTGCTCTCTCTCTCTCTCTCTCTTTATCCTGGCTCTGCTTCTATATGCACAAGAACGACAGCAGAATACACCTGGATGTCTGAGGCACAATGCTGTTTTTATTTGGTGCAAGACAAGTTTTTGTACTCTTTGGTAGTTTTGTGGCTCATAATAAACAGACTTACTCCAATTGGTGTAGCAAGTGAAGCTTAGGTTGTCTTTATGCAGATAGGTTGACCTAGCTGTGCTTGATTCCTAATATTCGGCTAGTCTTTAGACATTACTGACCACAGAAAGTGTCTTCAAAGTGTTAGAATTGAACTACAAACTACAAATAGAATTTTGTAGGACTGCAACTAATAATTGTTGCTTGCCCATTTTTGCCAGTAGCCAAAAATAGCCAATTGTCATTAATAATATTTTCATTTGATAAAGATATAAAAAGCATAAAAACTATTTCAATGCATATGTGAAGTAGTTTCACTTTATAAATGATTGACTAATTGATTATCAAAGTGATAAGCAGTTACTCTTAGCAACATTTACCTGACTTATGGATCTATTTTCAACAGCTGTGGAGATATTTTCGGGGATAAAGAAACACAGAGAAGCAGACTAACAAAGGGATGTGACAAACTCTGCTGTACCAATTCTTTTTGTATCTTTAGATCCACGTTGAATAATAGAAACAGAAAAATACTATGTAATAATGTCTCTACACGTGTCCCTGTTTTGATTCCAAATTGTACCTTTTTGAGTTGAAAGAGAACTTTGTCGCATTCAAAACTATCACGTTGAAGGGGGAGACGTCCAGGAATATATTTTACAATAAATTCAAAACAAAATAAAACAACATCCGTCTTGTCTCTTCGTGACAAAAGTGACACGGTTTCTAAATTAATGTAGATAACAGAGGATATTGGCTATTCAATGGTTTTTCAATTCTCTATCCCCCGCTGTGGACGGATAATGTTTCATAATTACTGATCCTTCCAATATTTCCTTCAACAGTTTACTTGAGGAACACAATCAGTCCTCCACTCTTTAGAACGGTCACTCCCACTTTCAACACTTTTAATTTCCTTTGTGTTTTGGTTTCTTGTGTCTGAGCCAGTCAGATCTCTGAAGCCCCACATGGTGTCCATGAATTCCCAGAATTGGTTTTTGTTGTTTAATACAATCAAGCTGTGTCAACAGCCTGCATTGTCTCGCTGCAGGGTTCAGCACCAAAGCCAAAGAAAGAGGGTGATTTTTCTCTTAGTTTTATCCTCATTTGTCCTTAAGTTTCATTATATTTGAATGCAGAACACCCTCCGATTGCTTATACAGATATTTGTTTTGCTCCTTTTATACCTTCATGCATATTGTGTTTATCTTGTGTTAACATCATTAATATTGCAGTTCATATTGTGATGTATTCTGTTTTGGTGTTTGTTTTATCATTGTTTTTAATATACTTTTTCATTCACCCATCTCTCAAAGACCATCACACATTATGCACAGCAGGTTTTCACATCTGTGTGTGTCTGTGTGGGTGTGAATGTGTGTGCTCTTATTACACCCTGTAAACAAACCGAAGAACACGCAACTCTAAGTGATCATACCTGATCCAAGAGTTTACTCTTGGTTGCGAAAAGTAAAGAAAGAAATACAGTCCTAACAACATATCCACAGCAGCAGGCACTTTGTGACTTTGGTATTAGCTACATATTTGCATAAACACTATTACACATTGTTGCACACACACTTACACACCCTAACACAGTGGTTCCCAAACTTTTCTTATGTAATTTAGCCATTACATTTCGCTATTTTAACTATTTATCCATTTTCTAACTATTTCAACTGTTAATTCTATAAAATAACCATCTGTTTCAACCATTTATTCATTACATTAAGCTAACTCTTACCATTTATCCATTTCCTGTAACTAACAATTTCAACCATACCGGTATCTATTATTTTTAGCTAACAGTTTCAACCATGTATCATTATCATCAGATGAGTCATTTTATGAAGACAGGAAGAAAAATTAAAGGCTCCTTGCTGGTAGCATTAGAAAAGCTAGCAAAGTAAATAGTTAGCCTAACTCCCCTTGGAGTAAACAAGTGGTTGCCATGGAAACCAGTCAGCAGGCAGCAATAAAGCCCAGCACAATCTAAGAGTGGAACAGCTAGAGAGAAACACAAGGAGAAGACACTGCACGAAAATCCAGAGGTCCTCTGCACTGACTACGCCCAACAAAAAGAAGGAAAGAAGAAGAACAACCTTGTGTTCTTCACTGATTCCATCTACATCTGGAAATACTCATATGGGATTATGCATACGTATCCAGTGAAGGCATCGGCTCAGATTAAAGGCAGGCAGATTAAAGATCTGTAAAGATGGACACCTTGACAAGGATGACCCTCTGCTTACCATCACATACTACACCAAAGGAAAGGTCATGGTGCAAGGGAATGAAGCCAACCTGGAGTCCTTTGAAGAGGCATTCCCCCTGTTTAAAGCTGAGGGGGACGCCAAGAGGATCAGTGTCCCCTCTGACAATGAAGATGAGGAGAGCCCAGTAGAGAACCCCACCACCTTGTCCATCTCTGCCCCTCCCACACCTGCCAGCTCCACCAAACAGCTGAGGGAGAGTATGGCCCTGCTGGAGCAGCTAAAAGAGGAGCTCCAGCTGCTCAGGTGAGACAACCAGGCCTTGGCATCTGACCTCAGAGGAAGTCTAGAGGCACTCAAACAGGAGAACAGTGTGCTCCGTGCTCAGTTAGCCAAAGTGAAGGAGGATGCTGAGAAAAGAGAAAGGAGCTTCACCAGGCAAGTCCAACACCTGACAGACCAACTCTCATCAGTCCCCACAATGACAAGTACAGAGACACAGACTCTCTCTCCCAAACCCCTGCCTTGTCTCTGTCCCACCATCTCTGCTCTGCACCCAGCCCAACAACACCCTGGCACCTCCTGATACAGCCAGCTCTGCCCATCCCAGCTTCCCTCCATTCAGCCTGAAGAGCAAGCCCCACAAGTGGTCCTGCTGGCGGGCTGACAATGGGAAATTCCTGGACACAAAAAAGCTTTTTCCTGGTAAGAAAGTGCTGTCTAAATGCTGCAGCACCACAGGCCAGGCAATGAAGCTGTTGAAAAAGGGGACCCTCAGGAGCCCTCAGTGCCTGGTGATCCATACAGGAACAAATGACCTGCACAGCCTACGTAAGGACTCTGCTGAGGCAGTGAAGAAGATGGCGGAGCAGGCCAGTAGGGAATTCCCTGAAACCCCATGTCATCCATGACATTAATATGGAGATCAGAAGAGGATGTGCCACCTTACCCAATGTCCAAGTGGCCCTCCACCAACCATCGGCACCTGGGACCTCTATGATGGACTCCATCTACACAAAGAGAAGGTGAAAATGTTTGCAAAGACCCTCAAAGACACAGCCCTGGGACGCAGTCCTTCCACTCCCTCTCTACTCTAAGCTTTAGAGGCCATCCTAGACCTCCTCCCAACCATCACTGCTCCAGGATCATCCCCCGTGCTGTGAGGAGACACAACACTTCAGCCTGGACCTTCCACTCCCCACGCGCCGACCACCTCAACACTGTGACACACAACCAGAGGAGGCTACCTCCCCCCTCGTCAGCCCCTGCCCATCAACCCCCTTTACAGCATCAGCAGCAGAGATATGCAGCAGCCCCTGCCCCTTGTCCCCCTCCCCACCCACAGCAGCGGAGCTATGCTGCAGTTGTAGCCCAGCCTACTACCACAGTGCCTCCCCCTACTACCTCTGAGCTGGGAGACATCAGGGAGATGCGGTACACCCTGTGTACCCAGCTTCTGCTCAGCTAAGATGTACATAGAACACCTTCCCGCTTGAGTGACAGAACAACATGGAAATGTATTGATAGTTAGTAGTAGTAATAATAGCTATAGTAGTAGTACAGTGGTAATTGTAGTGAAAATAGTACATGCCTCCATGGAATTAATGTCAAATTATTATTCAGTATTGCAAATGTATAGATAGTTGTAGGTGTTTTCATATTTGTCTCACTAGACAGGTTCATTTTGATTGCTTTTAATGCGTTCATTTCATATAAGCTGCTGGAATATTCAGGGTCTCCACTCCTCAACCTTTGAGCTGAAGAGTGGAAACCCTGAATTCATGAAATCTATCAAAGATGTTGATGTTTTTGTGTAAACAGAAACATGGTGTCAAAATGATCTGCTCACTCACTGTCCTCCAGGATATAATGAAGTCATAGTGCCCTCTATAAAATTAAAAAACATACGCAAGGGCAGAACATCGGGGGGATCTTGGTGTGGTATAAATGAGATCTTTGCTGTCAGATCTCACCAGTAAAACAGGGTAAATCACACTTTTGGTTGAGGTTAGATCAATCCCTGGGCATAACTGACAGGGATCTATGTCTCTGTGCGTTTTATATACCTCCAGTAGATTCTCCTTATTTTGAAGAAGACATTTTTGAAACTCTCCATTTAGAAATCGTCTATTTCCAGGCCCAGGGAAACGTGCTCCTTACTGGAGATCTGAATGGACGAACAGGAATTGAACCTGATGTCATCGACCCACAGGGCAACAACTATGTGTTTGGTCAGTCTCCCCTGTTTACCACACCAACCATCACCCGTCGGAACAACCTTGACTCTGAAATACATCAAAGTGGCAGTGAGGTAGTGGATCTCTGTTGGGCCTTAGGCCTGTACATAGTTAACAGTAGGTTCAGAGGGGACTCTTTAGAGAGATTCACATACTCCTCAGCTCGTGGGTTTAGTGTAGTAGACTATGCAATCACTGACATGGACCCCTCCACTGTCAGTGCATTCACTGACAGACAGCAGACCTTTCAGACCACAACCACATAAATGTGTTCTTCAAACTCTCAGGTCAAATGAGTGACACAAAAAGGGAACCCAGTAAGCTGTATAAATTAAATCCTTCTTACAGATGGGCCCCACACAGTGGGGACAAATTCATCATGGCCTTGAACTCACCTGATCTGATGAATGACTTATCAATATATGACCAAAATCAATATATCCCTACCAGAGATGGTGTAAACAAGGCCACTGATGATATCAATATGATATTTCATAAGGTAGCTAAATAGTCAAATCACTGAACATAGTATGAGTTATACCTATGTTGGTATGACCATAACAGCATCAGAGTTTCAACATGGCTATGTCAGTTGGTGCTGAAACTAACTGCCCCCTCTCAGACACACTCTGACCAGTCTCACAGCAACACTGCTTTCTAAACACCAATCCGAGTAAATCAAATTATAACGCAAAGTAAAGAAACCTATTTGGAACATTGGAAAGAGGAAACTAAAAGCCAAAGTAGATCAGAATGTTATCTGGCCCTAGAAAGAGATTATGAATTGGCAGAATATCTCTCGACTGTCAGAGATAGAAAGCAGAGACAGATCCTGACCAGGTCCAGGCTCAGTGACCACAAACTGGACATTGAGAAAAGAAGACACAAAAAATCATGACAACCAAAAGAAAACAGAATATGTGTTGAGACAGAGATGTACTCTGTTTCAACATCTACAGGACCTTCTACTTTAACAAGTTCAACTCTGTAATTTCACATTTCAAAGAACTTAATGAGCTCTCAAAATTAAAAATACTCCCAGGAGAAGGAGACGGGGCATATCTTGCTGCTCAAAATGTATCAACATGCCACAACCTGAGGGACAGTGAGTGATCTAGACACACACAGCACACGCATTTATTCACACACACACACACACACAGGGTGATGTGATGTGAAATGTAATTGGAGAGATGGTTACTGAGTGAATTACTCTGTTCCTACATATGATCCATAACATTAATGTGTGAACTGTGGATTCATTTCATTATCACTACTGTACCCCTTCATCCATCCCTAAACATAAACCATTCATCAGCACACTTTGAATTACAGACTCTCAGTAACAACATGTAGTGTTCAGGTGTCACAGCTGACTAGTGGATATATTTTTTTAATCACATTGTAATTGCTATTTTTTCAAATGAGTACAGAAGAAATCACTGCTTTAACACACACACACACACACACACACACACACACACACAGTCAGAGTTTTATCAGCACATGGCCATGGTAGTGACCTGTATCAGAATCTCGTCCTCTCTTGGGTCACGCTAACAGTCCTCTGATTGTGTGTTTGTCGGGACAGGTCACAGAGCTGGCAGGCTACACTGCACGGGTCCACAACATGTTTGTGGTGTTTGAGGATGTCCAGAGGGGTGTTTACAAGCGTTCCTCTCTGTCAGCCACAACAGGAGCAGAGAAGAAGAGCAAGCCCGAGATGCACATAGATGGACCGCTGGAGATAAAGGGTAGGCCTGCTCTGCTGTACACACACCTCCTTCTGCATCAAAACAAACTGAAAGTGAGAAACAGGTAGTCGCCAGCCTAATTGGCTAATCACAAACTCCACTCACGCTTGGTTACTGTTGCTGTGTTGGGCAAACTTTTACCACTTCTGCTGTGTGGAGCATGGATCAAGCCTGTGGCTTTGATTGGTTTGTCCCAATCCATTGTACACACTTAAATAACTCAAGTCTTCTTTGGATATCATACAGTCAAATTAGTCTTGACGCCAAATGAACAGCAAGCATCAGCCCTGAGTTAAGGGATAAATGAGCACAAGTTACGTTATCTCTCACCAGAGTTGGCCTTTGTTACACTTTTAAGATACTTTCTGTCCAAATTTTTTTCAAACACTTATCTGGGGCATAAGTGGAATAAATTCCTAGATCACCAACATGGCGTTACAGGCAATCAACAGTATCAAGGTCAAAGGTCGGAATCATTGCATAAATTTCCTTGTGTAAACATCCATTCTGACCCCAGGATGAATCTCCTGCCAGAGAGCACTGTTAAGCTAAGAGATAAGTGAAGTGGTAAAGAGGGATTTTTTATTTTTAACCCCATAATTCCTCCTATGTAGGAATTATCCCATCCATATCCATGCTTATGCCTCGATAGAGTCTAATCCTCAGTTTCTGCTCTTACACACTGTTGTTCTATTTTTCTCTCTTTTGTCTCTTCAGGTGATGTGATAGATGTGGACAATGGCATCGTGTGTGAGAATGTCCCAATTATTACACCGAATGGGGATGTAGTAGTGTCTTGCCTGAACTTTAAGGTGAGACAGCTCTGCTCTATTCTCCTTGGATCTTCTGTATGCTGCCATTTTGCTCCCGTTGTATAGCTCTTCTTTGCTGTACTCTTTCCTACTTAGAATCAACATAATCCAGCACCAAACTCCACTTAATATTACCCATGAATGTTTGGGTTTCAGATGTTCTCTGAACCCTCCTTCACCATCAGACTCCCTGAGGGTTTCTTTTTGTCTGTGTGGTGTTAATTAGCATTTAAGAAGAATCCTCCGTGGTCTCATTAGAAAACAGGCACATCCTTTGGGTGTCAGGGTGTTGCACCCTCAGGCTGCTGGCTTCTGTAATGAGCAGGAGAGGATGTTATGGTGCTTAAAATTACAGATTAATGTTGACAAAAGAGTAAAATGTCACTTTTCAAACATTTCAGATGTCATTAGACACTAACGCCCCTTCCTGTTAGCATATAACGCAATGTACATAGTGCCCCATCTCTCTCATTTTTGCATTTTTATCCATTTCACTGCATGTTTTGTTTATTTCCCTGTAAAACTTCAGAGAGGCCGAGGGTTCTTTGTATGTGGATAATTGCGTTAGCTTGATTTCATGGGTGATAATTTGGCACAGGTCTGGATTTTTCAGTTCCCGAAAGCTGGCTTTAAAATTGATCTACCACCGTTGTCAGAGCAACATGTCCTTGAGCGCAAACCTGCAAGAGTTCACGATTAGCTGGATCACGATGAAGATTTTTTCAAGGTGAACCCCCCTAATGATTCTTTTGCCAAGAGGAAGCAATAGAAGAAAACCTCAATATAATAATGCTTTTAGATGAGAACAGGTAAATTATCAAAATCAGTTGTAGTTATCACAAGACAGAGAATTAAGAGGATCATTTTAGCTGGCTAACATCATGTTGGCCTGGATTAGTCAAACCACACTATCAGGTAGCCACACCCCCTCATGACTATAGAATAATGGTTGAAGCTTAAATGGAAGATCAAAAACTTCCTGGCCTCAGTTTTTAAAATAAAAGAGTCTCCTGTGGGAGTATTTCATTAGCAGCTCATGCTAACAGACCTCAGTCAAGACTGTGCCAAGCTGTGGTGTGGACGCTGGTTTGAGTTCAATACACCCTAGCAGGAAAGATAGCAGGAAAATCTGTTGACCCTGTTCTTACGCACACCAGTTTATTGGGGAGGTAGTAGCTCAGACTTGGCTTG